>JAFIRS010002071.1:0-256461 GCA_018342105.1 Gonioctena quinquepunctata | reverse complement strand
TCTCAAATACTTTCCGAGATGCGGCACTCCAACAGTGAAAATACTATAATTTCTAAGCTCTATTTTCGGCCACTGGAAACTCTCAACATTCGTCTTTCTTTTAACCCTTGATCACGTGTTTTAAGCACATTTTAGTAAGAAGAACTGCCTTTTTTGAATATATTTACCCTTCTTTACAAGGTGAACGAATCATATGACTCTATCTGATAACCATCAAACACATAGTGATTGTTGTTTTTGAGATGTTGATTAAACTTGTACTGTCAAACCCTACCAAAGCCGTGTTTAATTATACTTGCGCAAAATGGGATGACGTTCGGTGTTTTTGCCTCCTAAACACGGATTCAAAATCAAAACAACACACATTCCCCTCAGTAACTTTATACAGGAACAACCACTTTCCAATATATTCAACTTTTTCACAATGTAAAAACGTCCTCGATTCATTTTAGGCTTCAATGATGATGAAATATTAGATTTTGTCGAGCTAACTAAGGACAGAAGAGTTGACGTCAGATTCATAGAATACATGCCATTCACTGGGAACAAATGGGATGTGAATAAGCTAGTGCCCTATAAAGATATGGTCAACATGATAAAAGAAAAGTGGATTGGGTTTTCCCCTTTGAAAAATGGTGCTAATGATACTTCAAAGGTAGAAAAATTATATTTTACTATATCAAATATTAAATGGAGATTAAATATATAATTTTCTGCTTTACAAGGCCTGATATTTATCAAATTTTAGTAGATTTATCAACTGAGTTTTTTCCACAAAGAGACTTTTCAGATCCAATTTTAGGTTTCTTAAAAATGTCTGTTGTTTAAAGGCATGGAAAGTACCTGGTTATGAAGGCCAAGTGGGTTTCATTACTTCGATGAGTGAGCACTTCTGTGGTTCGTGCAACAGGTTAAGAATAACAGCAGATGGCAACTTGAAAGTCTGCCTTTTTGGAAACACTGAGATCTCCTTGAGAGACGCAATAAGGAATAATTGTTCTGATGACGACTTAACTGCTTTGATCAGTGCTGCAGTGAAGAGAAAGAAGAAACAGCATGCAGGTATCTATATTATGAATTGATGAATAATTCTAATGAGCCTTTCCGATCATTTTCAGAAAAAATATATTTTGAAATATGGGATTGTCACTAACTCGAATTATTAAAAACGCCAAAATAAACTACCAAATTCAAACGATCAGAAGAGGCGGGAAACCGTGGGACGTCAGTGCGCAAGTAATTTTAATTGGTTATACTCATGACACCTGACAGCGTTGCCAAGTCACAAACAAATATGATTAGCCAGAATAAACTTGTTTTTTAATTTCCTAATACGTGGGTAGACCTACCTCTGTCTGTCTGTTCAAAATCTTGTTAATTATGGATTATTTATTTTTTATTCGTGTTCATGGATAATGACATTTTTATTTGTACCTCATGAAGGTTTTAATATAATTCATATAATTCGATTTAGACCTTATAATAAGAGGTAGAGTACTTGTACGGAACTTTATTTAGATTCAGGGTTCAGGTAAATCAAGTTCACGACTAAAATACTCGTAAGCAAACTAATATATTCCTAGAACCAGTGAGAACAAACATAGGCCTCAAAAATTCCATAATATAAAGTATAGAAACCCTATAACTCATTACCGAAAGACATAACAGACAGTACAAACATAAATCTATTCAAAAGAAAAATAATGAATATATTCACAGAAAAAAATTAAAAACAATTTCAAACAGTAATCGATACCACTTTAAAATAATATACATATTAGTTTTTCTACTCTTAGGTTTATAAATACCCTTTAATAAATTATATATATATATATATATATATGTAAAATTATATTAGGAAAAGTGTAACTGTATTTTGTAAGTAGATAATGTTTTTGAGACCAGCATATTTGTGCTTTGGATAATTAATTTATCAATATAATGCATAATTATTATAAACTTTAAATTGTTGTAAGGAACGCATTATATGAATAGAGTACTTTAAAAAAAAGGTAAGCAGGTATATACAATAAATACCTAAGCGAGAAATCCAATTCAAAAATTAATAATCTCTCGTCTGCTCAGTTAACCAGTATATTAAAATTCCATTCCCGTATTCACTATTAGGAATTGGTATGTATAAAGGGATTTTCATTCTCTGTCCAGCAATATTAAGTTTTTCAAATTTGGTGCAATCATAACTGAGAAATTTTATTTTGAAGGTCCCTGTGAGGTCCTACAAAATGTTGTACGAGAATTCCAAGATCGACTCTATCCACCAACTTTTTTTGTTATATACCAATCTAATTTGATGTTTTCTGAATTTGCAACATTTGTTGATTAGTTTTAATGAACTCTGGAATAATGTTCTCAATTGTTAACTCTGCATCCAATATTATAAACACAACATGGGTTTTAGGATGAACACAAACTTTTGACAAATATACATTTTTTCAAGATGTTGATATTTATGTATATACAAATATAAAATAAGAAGAGAGAATAAGAATAACTTTATTCAGGATAAAAAATACAGTTTATACTGATAGGAAAAAACAAATGAAGTGAATGAATAAAGTTTAGTATAATATATTTCAATCTCTGAAAAATACTTCAATTATGTTTTGCTCTATTTTTTTAATGGATAATATAAAATATCTTTTAGTTTCAAGATGGAGCAGACGTTTCAATTAAGAATTATTTTTCCAACGATTGTATATACAGTATTGAATACATGTTCACCTGCAAGTAACTAGATGTACTAAATTTTGCTTTATTTTTTTTTTCAACTTCAGCTAACTTATTGAAAACTATGCTTTTAGAATGTAATTCAGTTTTAAATGTTTCTTTGTATATAGATGTTTCCTAACACTTTTTCATCTCTCAACTCATTTTCTTTTCATGATTGTGTGGGAAACTACGTGTATATGTAAAAGTACTGTTTTTGCAGGCATGATGAACATTTCACAAATGGAAAATCGACCAATGATTCTTATTGGGGGATGAGAAATATTTTTAGTTCAAGGTAGAGTAAGCAATAGTTGTCACCTTACTAGATATCCTGCTTAAAAATATAGGTTGCATTTTTTCTCCAAGCGAAGCATTACTAATGAAATTTATCCATCTCATTCCAGAAAAAACATCTAAGATTATTTTTTCAAAATTCTGGTTAGGTTTTCAAAACTATAATCAATCTTGGATGATGATTTGTCATTATTTGGATCAATCCTCAAGTATTGCTTGCTTTGAGAGGTTTCTGATAACGATTATCAGGGATATCTAGTATTATTTGATCATTTGTGAACGTTTATCATTGTGCCACTCATCTCACTGTTTAGTCTGCTTATGCTTATCACTGAAACTCAATTTGTTCTCATTATATTTGTTATCTAGCATCTTTTGTGTAAATAACATTTTCCTATCAATAATCAAACCCACACAATGCTTTTTGAAATAATTTACATACTTTTAAATCAAAAGTAGATAATGACCACTTGACCTCAAGAGATTCGAAGTGGTTACTTTTTTACGGGGCCTCCTGACAAACATCATGAATTTTAAAATATTATATAATGGGTATAATGAAATATTGTCAGTGATACACTCTCTGGAAGTTGTCTTTCTACTTACTATCAACTCAAAATAAATCACATCTTCTTTGCACACCGAGAGCTTTTTCCGGAGAACTCTGCGCATGTAGGACTCTTTACTTGGGCTCGTTGTGTGCCCACATGATCTGAGAATCTGCTGGGCATGCCGATTTCTCTGACGAAACTCAGCAGTTTCCTCAGCAGAATCTCTTTGATATCTTCTGGGTTCAGAATTATGCTCTCAAGGCTGATCTCCCTCTGGTGCACCAAAGCAGCGCACTCAGTGAGGATGTTGGTGATGTCTCGTCACTTCCAGGCACCATCTAGGGATCGTCTGTGATCCCAATGAGTTCCATGTGCCTATTCAGGTGATTGTGTTCCGCTAGGCGCCCAGTCACAGTTGTGATCTCCCATCTGTTGAGTGAAACAGTGACAGTTTCTTCGATGGCCATTTTATTTGGAGTTTTGATTGCCTTATGCATGGCAGCGTCTTTCCATTTTTCCCTCGTGGGATGATGATTTTTGGTCCCGTTTTGAAATTCAGAACCAACGGGATGCTATCTCTTTCCATAAGTAGGATTGGACAGCCCTCCTTTGCCTTGTTCCAAGTAGTGGAATGTCCATGGTCTGCTTCCGTGCCAATCCATTGGCACGGAAGGCAGTATGCATGGCGTCACGCTCGATGACAAGGTGCAGAGGTGGCAGTCCTAGCAGAATTTCTAGAGCTCTGGTAGGCGTCGCTTCATGGTACCTGTCCTGCAAGCCAGCTCTTGTAAATTTTATCTAGTTGATTTCTAGTGGTGCCGGTCCACCAAAAAGACGGACCCGACGTAGTGTCAGGCTTTAGAAAGTCATCATTTACCGAAATGCCCTATTGCATTTTTTTTTGACCATCGTTTTACAAAACTCGAAGTCTGAAATGGTCTCCAGGCAAAAGTTCTTGTGTGGTCTTGGCTTTGAAACAATTATAACCGTTTCTTTTTCAAAATATTCCCACAGTTCCATTCAAATTCACTTCCGGGCGAGATCTTCTACTAACAAGGTGTCGTTTCTGCCAATGCACACACTTGTGTTTCTTTATTTCCGTTCCTCGGTATTTGTCTAGGATGGTGGATTTGTGGGACAACATTTTTTTGCAATTGCTGCCACACACCCAAAATTCTGAAAATTAATAATTGAAAGGACAGTCGCTTCCGTGGTACAGGTCTATCTGCAAAAGCCACTATGAATAGATTTCTAGTATCTTGTACAGAATTACTCCAAGTACCATAACGATCTGTACTTTCTCTGGGTTGTGTAAATAGGCCATGTTTCAAAAGGTAATAATTGTCACGGTCTTTGTTTTCAACCACCTAGAAGAATGAGTCGAGTGCCTGTTCGCTGTGTCGCATTGCCACGTGGTCAGTTAATGCGTCGGATGGGGTAACAGGAGGGGCGCACAGCAGTGCGTCTCTCTTGTTTATGCTGTATTATCATATCATTGCGTTTTTTGTTGCTCGTGTAGATTTCTGTCTACCCCAGATAAATTGTTTCTGATATTGTATATGTACGGTCATTAACCCATTTACTAAAAAAAAACTGTGTATTAAATGATTTTTTGATTATTGTGGGGTGTTGTGTGTGATCCTACTAGTTCTGACTTTATCTACCAGTTTTATTTTGAATTTGAATATGTAGCCTGCAACGAATGTTTTTTATTTATTTTATTCAACGGGTAGTCCCAATTACAAATTGTTGTTTAAAAAGAAGACATTTTGTAAAATCTTAAACTAGACTAAAGATAATTAATACATAATACAATACTAATACTAATACTAATAATAATATAAAACAATACAATATAATAGTAAAGCCCACTAAAGTGGTAAAATACAATAAAATATCATATAAAAATACAAAGCTATATAATAATAATGAAATGAAATAAAAATCATGAAAGGAAGTGTTTCAGGAAATAATGCGACTCAGTTCAATTTTAATGGTGTTTGTGGAGCTGCTAAAGATATCAACCTGTTGATACTTATTTCCATTTCTGAGCATTCGGGTGAGAGGAGAGAAAAAACCATAATTTGTGGAGTGAAGCGGTATTTTAAATATTTCAGTACTAACTCTGGTCTGTCTACTGACATTAATATTAATTAAAGATAAATCTCCTCACAGTTGATGCCTGATAATATTTTGTTTTAAAAACATACATCTATAATAATCTTCTATTCTCTAAAGATAATAGGTTCATCTGTTCTCTAATGTTGTTGTATGTATATTCCCCTTCTTAGACCTGCTTGTATGCACAAATCCTAAGGAAAGTATTTTGTACAAGCTTCAATTTGTTTGTGTAACTCATAATATGGGCACCAGATTATTGAAGCATACTCCAATAATGATCTCACTAATGAACAATATAATAACTTGAGAGTGTTCAAACTGAAGTCCTTACATGATCTATTAATGAAGCCTAACATCTTGAGTGATTTAGATATAATATACTCATTATGTGATCTAAAGTTTAATTCACTATCAAACATGATCCCCAAGTCCTTTGTTACTGATCTCCTATTAATTGGTATAATATGATGCTGTAGTCATGTAGAACAGGGTGGTCAATTCTAGAGAATGTTTGGCTATAACATTTGGATATATTCAAGTCTATGTGATTAGTACCACTCCATTCATAAAATTGTGACAAATCCTCTTGTAAGAGCGAGACATCGTTTATGGAAGAGATTGATTTAAATATTTTTACGTCATCAGCAAAATGTTAATGAGGATTCTTACTGTTTTTGTACATTTCTCAATCAGCTCAAAATTCTACATATGGCAATGGCCAATGTTTTCTTACAGCTTAGCTTAGGCAGATAGCAATTCTCAAAATTTGGTCGAATTTGACAATTTTTATCCACTGTAAATTGTTATAAAATGACATATGACACTAAACTTTTTACATTAAAATACTGATGAGGGTAGGCCTACATAAGTTCAGCTGTCTGCCATATAAATAGACCCAGTCAGGAATGACTTATAAGGCGCAATCCACACGGAACGGGTGAGTGGTGTGGGATTGGCGCGGAGCAGACGTGCCGCGCTCAATCCACACAGACGGGTTACCAACGTTCATCATTTTATTTATTTGGTATGAACGGGCAAACCCCTATTGTTCAAAGTTGTACAAATTAGAATATGAAAAATACTTAAATTACTTAAAACTAAAAAAAGAGAAGAAATAGATACAACAATCTAAAGAGAAAATACATAACTATTTGCAGAACTCTTGAAAGCCTCCAACGAGTCAGTGAAAAAATCAAGTTCTGAAGCATTAGCATCCCTTAATATTCTTGACATTGGACTATTAAATCCATGATTATTAAGATGTGAGTTCTCTACAAAAACAGTTTTATTATCCCTTGTTACTCTATGTTTGGCTATCAGATTAACTGAGGAGAGAAGTTGTGGGCAATTTAATTGGCCTGACAGTAATTTGAATAGAAATATTAGATCAGCTTGAATCCGCCTGTTTTTCAGTGTGGTTAGGTTAGTATGGAATGAATATCAGTGTAGTTATGACGTTATGAAAGCCCATTTTGTAGGCAACAGTACTCAACAATTTATTTTGGACCCTTTCCAGTGATGTTTTGTAAACTGAATAGGAGGGACACCACACAATGGATGCATATTTCAAGTGTGACCTTATTAATGAACAATACAAAATTTTCATTGTGTTTACTGATCCTCCCTACATAACCTAGAAGTTTCAGTGATTTCAAGGTTATTTTGTTAATGTGGGTGGAAAATACAACACCAAGATCTTTGACTTCGTCAACTTGGTTCAAAGGCAAGGAGTTTATGCAGTATTCGTATGTGATTGGTGTTTGAGAACAATTGAAATGCATAACTAAACGTTTGTCGAGATTTAGTTCTAAGCATTTAGGTACTTCTACACCAATCAGTTAAATGGTTCACATCATCTTGAAGTTTCAAACAATCAACATACGATTCAATCAAACGATATAGCTGGAGATCATCAGCAAATAACAAACCCTCAGAGTTATTAATATATGTAATGAGATCGTCAATAAAAATATTGTATAGTAATGGTCCACAGTGACTACCTTGGGGGACACCAGAGCAGGCATCAATTGTGTGTGATAATGAAATTAATTCTCATCCACTGAGTTCTATTTGTAAGAAAACTACTTGTCCAACTCAAAACACTACCCCCAAAACAAAAAAAATTCTAATTTTTGAACTAATTCTTTAACTTTCTCAAATGTGTTCATATGTCATTTGTCAGTTACCTACCTGTAAAGCGAAGTGAAAATGCTCTCGGTTGAAGAAGATGACCAGGATATGTTAGACCTTGTGAATTTAGCTAACATACAAAGGGAAAGGAGATACAGAGGGTACAGATATTTTTTCCCATGCCTGGTCTTGTGCACTTCCGTTGCAGTAATCTGATCGTCTAGAGTCCTATAAAGTTGCATACAGTTGCGGTTTTTCACAGAACTCATTATTAAATTGGAAATCGTCTCGCGATTTGTGCCACGTCTGTATTGCCTCATAAGCTAATGTGCAAGGGGCACATGCCTGTACCACGCAACCCTTCTGTGTGAATTGCTCCTAAGGGTGATAGGATAGAGTTCCAGCCATTCCTTGCTAAGCTAAGGTTTGCTGAATATTTATCGCATGCTGAGTCATACTACACACTCCTAACATTACTCATCTTAGTAATGATAATACTTATAACCATGTTGACAAAATAACATTTCGATTTACTAAGCTTATTAATGGTTTCATTTTTATGAATTAATTTTTCTAAAGCTAATTTTTGTGCATGGCATATGTGTAGAGTACGAAGGCGTAGAAGGGCCAACAACAAAATATTTTTTTTAAACATTTGGAATTGCCCCTTTGAACTGACAATTGTCACTTTGAAGTGACAATTGTCACTTTGAACTGACAATTGTCACTTTGAAGTGACAATTATCAAAAAACATCTGGAATTGCCATTTTGAAGTGACAATTGTCAATTTGAAGTGACAATTGTCACTTTGAACTGACAATTGTCACTGTGAAGTGACAATTGTCACTTTGAACTGACAATTGTCACTTCAAAGTGACAATTGTCAGTTTAAAGTGGCAATTCAAAATGATTTTGTATGTGACAATTGTCAGTTCGAAGTGACAATTGTCACTTCAAAGTGACAATTGTCAATTCAAAGTGGCAATTCCAAATGTTTAAAAAATATATTTTGTTTTTGGCCCTTCTACGCCTTCGTAGTAGAGTAAAAAAACTTTATAAATGTATTACTGAATGAAAGTAATCAGGTGTCTTGAATATTTCTCCGATACCATAATTCCTAACTAGGGTTATTTATTTCAGACATCAAACCAACACCCTTCAAGATACCTCTCCCCAAAGCGACAATCACAAACATTCTTCACTCACTTCCTCAACACAAAACATATCTGCTCAGAAATTATTCCACGAACCAAAACAACCCGAAGGAACTTACTCCACGTCGACCAAGCGGAAAAGCCAAAATGGTAGACACGGCAGACAAAGCAGTCCGCGAGAGATCCGCCAAAGCAATAGCCACTGTCAAAGTTGGTCCTCAAATAACTGAACTGATCCACAAAACTCCATGAAGAAGGGTGATGTACACTACTTGCAGAGATGCGGGATAATGTGTGAAGGAACTTCAGAAATAATACCATTGTGTCATAACATTTTTGCTTGTCAGTGTCTTGGTCGGCGTCAATTGAGCGTCAAAATGGAGCCGTTCAAATTGAACCACGTAAATTGCGAAGGTAAACGATTTTGAAATGGAACCTTGGCGGCTGTCAGCGTGGCAGCTCTGACCGTTTATGACATGTGTAAGGCCGTCAGCAAGGGTATTGTCATTACTGATATTTGCCTGGTGAGCAAGACTGGTGGCAAAAGTGGAGCCTACGTTCAAGAGGAGATATTTCTGAGGATTATAATAGGGGCCCACTACAAGTAGGTTTCCGCCGTTGGTAGGTGCTTTGTAATAGTTTTTCTCTGGCTCAGAGAAAAGATGAGGCATTTGTTTTTAGTCAAATCAATTTGACGATAAGCTGTTTAATGATTAACTCTAGATATATTTAGAGCTACTAATATATGAATCAAGATAACATGAAATAATTCATAGTGTCATAACCATTCCAAGATAGTTTTGGAAGTTGTCTTTGGGTTATCTGCTTTTCATAAAAAAACGTCAATTAAATAGTGGAACTGAAACAGTACACAAAACGTTGGTTGCTATTTTAAAGACTAAATTTGATTGGAAAAGAAAAAAAATTGTTCATTAGAATGGGTTTACAGAACAACAACATTTGTCGGTATTGAATGCAAGGTGGACAAAAAACTTGATTATTTTGTGACGTGTTTTGCTAGGGTATGTTTTAATAACCCTTAAACTCCTAGAAAATCACGTTACTTATGACGCCAGAATTTTAGGCAGGAAATACTTTCCTTTCTCTATTTCAAATCTCGGGCGCCAGATTTTATAGTGGTTTTCTCCACGCACTAGGGTAGCTACAGATGGAATCTGGGCGTCAGGGGTCTGTATATTGACACTTTTTGAATCTTTACAAAATACTGTAGGCTTTAAGTACAAATTTTGGATACTGAACGCCGATTGCTTTTATGTCTCACAAAGAGACAGACAGACAGAAATGTCTTTGTCTGTTTTTTTTCTTTACCAATTTCTTTTTCTACAACTTGCCTAAATACGTCTGTTGCGTAACTTCAATACTTTATAGGAAATAGCAAGGGGTTTTTTTCAATGTAAACACAGTGTGTAATAGGTATTAAATTAACTGGTATATTCAATAAGTTTTGGCACAATTTTCGTAATACAAATAATTTTGTTTAAAAGAAACCCGGTCTGGCACATTAAAATGGGGATAATACATACACCGATACATATATATATATATATATATATATATATATATATATATATATATATATATATATATATATATATATAACTATTTATTCACATATAGGTATAATCCTATTTATCAAATAGTATCGAAATGATATTTCCCTTTACGATAAATATAACTGGACAAATGAACAATAACTTTCCGACAATTTAAGGAATAAAATGGACTACTCTTAAGAGCAAAGAAAAAAAACTGTTTCTTCCGTAACACGGTTAACTGACTGACTCAGAAAGTGATTTCTCAAGTTTGTAAGCAAATGGCTTATAACATCCCGATTTCCCCTTGTTAACCCTAACACAAAATAATAATCCCTGCTGTGATATTTTTTTCTGTTCCTTAAAATAGCCCTTTTCTTCTACGACTGTTCTCGTTAACAGGAAATCTATTTTTGCCTTTGTTTTCCTATTGTTTATGCTCGGTGATTTCCTGAGCTTAGACAATATTAACAAATGGGCGTGGATACAGACGACAAAGCCTCACAGTATTTTCTTTATAAAATCCTTATTTCCCCACAATGTAATCAAAATCGTTTATTTACCCAAATCACCTTCTCAAGTCGCTATTATGAATTATTCCTCCTGAATATAACTATAAATTGTGAAATTCGTGAATTTTGTTTTGCTCGGCATGTATTTTCAGGGACATATAAACTTTTCAACGCCTTTATCGCGGCCGATGTTCCGATTTGGTTAGTGCCTGAATCGGACAAGCGGGGACAATAATTTTGTTATGTAATTGGTTTATACGTCAATTGCTTAAATTCGGGGTTTTCCACGAACTTAAGACAATAGAAAAATTTAAATTCACTGATTTAAGTGATGTAAATATTCGCGTCAGTTGTTTGCATTCGGCGTTTTCCCTGAAGTCAATATAACTGAAAACATAACTCAATAATTTTAATACAGGGCAAATAAACGAACTATTTATGTAAGATTTCCCTTGACAAGAAAAAGAACACACCTGCCAGAGCTTATGTGAAAATTGTTTTACGCGAGGGACACAATATAAAATGGTCTACTTTATACTGTTCAATTTGACAAAAAAAATCATATATGTTTCCCCCTCCAAATAACCAACAATTGACTAAAATGTCAATACTACCCTAAATTAAACACTCAATCGGTTTCACAAAAAATCAGTTGAACCACCTAAATAAAATAAATCAAATTTCACTCTGTAGTCTTCTGACCAACTTAAGCGTTTGCAAATGCTCGAATAAAAGAAATTATAATAATGCAGAAAATATATTTAACTTCTCAGGCAACGAATTAACTCAAATAAAGAATACTTTGTAGAAATAAACTGTAAATGCCGACAGATAATTAATTAAATGAAATAATAATAATATATATAATGATATGAAGCCCGGAAAAGTAATTGAATCAAATCGAATAATATTCAATGTAGAAATAATAAACTTCAAGTGCTTCAGCAGGAGAAACCAACTCAAATACAACTTATTTACTATTTCCACTTACGGATACCTCAACTCTACTGGAACTTCGAATCTACTTTCACACTTTTCACTTTTACTTATAAACGGACTTCGTTATCACCACTGGATTCAAGTAACAAGGAACAAGTCTTATGGGAGAACAGGAACAAGCCCGATGAAGCTTCATGTGCCTTTTATAGATCTCGAATGTATGACCAAACTAGACGAAAAAGCCCAGTAAGAAAGGCGCGGTTTTTGTCTGATGAACTGAAACTGGACCGAAAATCTGAGGGATTATTTCGTTCCTGATACAAAAATGATTTGGTTTTTCCATCCGATCTTCATTTCTTTCGTCTTTTACAAAAACTATCACGAGCTTTTCACCCTTTTATAAAATCTAGAAAAACTCTGTTATGTTTTATGCATGATGTTGACGTGAATTCCAGTAGCTTTGGGTATATACCTTACTTTCTAACAGGGAATGAAATATTTTGCCAGACCAGAATTAATAGAAACCCCAAATAGGCAGGGACGTACCAAAGTTAGGTTGAATATACTTTAGCCGTGCTTAGTAACGGAGCTCTAAAAAAATGCTTCGTTACAATTTCCTCTCATGGAGTCTTACATGGTTGGTTGGTTGAAAGCTGACGAGCCAGAGACAGGGTTGGCACTTAGCTTCCCTTGACACTGCGACCAGCTAGGGTCTATAGTATCACTCTGTCGTCAGTGGTTCCTATTCAAACAGGTTTGTGCCTTTAATAAGGTTTAGTTTAGTTAATAAAGTTCTTCGGATTCATGCCTGTTTCCGGGCTGATCTCTCCAAAGATTCTGTGTCGCCTTCTACTTAGGGTGTCACAGTCGAGGATAATATGAGAGGCTGTTTCCTCCTCTTCATCACATAGCCTACACTCCACGGTTTCCCTCGCATTACTCCCCTGGTGTTTTCTTATCCGGTGTCCAGTCAACAGACCTACTATTATACGTGCCTTCGTTCTGTTCAGGTTCAGAAGGTCAGCCGTCAGGGTCCGGTTTGGGTGCCCTACCATGACTTTGCTGTGTATTTGCCCGACAGTTTGATCCCAATATTGTTGGTGTCTTCTTTTTATCCACTCGTCGATCAGGGTCCTGCATCGGTTTTTGCTAATCCCATGCACAGGTTCTGGCCCTGTGAATAGCATTTCAGATGCTTGTCTAGCTAGCTAGTCCGCTTTTACGTTGCCTTCAATGCCTCTATGACCTGGCACTCACATCAAGATGACCTTGTTGTGTTTTGCCAGCTCGATGAGGTTCTGGAGGCAGTCCTAGACTCAGTTTAGACTTTATCTGTATAGAGTTGGGGTGCTTTGATAGCACTTTGACTGTCAGATAGAATGTAGATGTGTTTTCCTATAACCACTTTCTAGATTCTTCTGAATGCATACTATAATGTGTTTCAGCTTGGAATATCGTGGAGCATTTGCCAAGTGGTATTATGTAGTCCCTTCTTGGCCTTACCCCATGTATTCCTGCTCCCGTTCCTTCAACTGTCTTTGAACCGTCTGTATACCAGATTATGTCCGCAGTTGATTGTGATTCTATACTCGGGGCCCATCCAGATCCGCCAATTCGTGTTTCGAATGATTATAGCTATACATACTGTTAGCGATGATTATAAGCAAATTTGAATTGCAATCCATCATCGGATCTAATATTTCATATGGAGAAAAATCAAATAGATCTGTCAATAAAGGAAATATTCTATTAACATCATTACTTGGGAAAAACTCAACTCAACTGAGCTCATTCCTCCTGATGAGGCTATTGTATACTGAAACAATTATGTGCTGTTTTGTAAACCTAATTGTGTCGAAGGAAAGTGTCATATTTTAAATATTTTCATCATGTATTGGCCATGTATGTATATAATTTTTTTTTATTTGAGTAGTAAGGTTTTTTGAAAGTTGCACAACAGCTATTTTGGCAGTTATTAATATAAGAGTGTTGGTACTAGATTGAGTATGACTCCAAATTTCATACCATTTCCATTTTATTTCGAAACTTTAGTACAGCTAACTCACTAAAAATCTTGTTCAGACTACGATTATTTGATTACATAAAATGACTGAAATAAAATTAAATGTGACAACTGGAATACAGAACTTTTTATGGATAATTGAAAAAATATGGAATATCTATTGGTTCAATTATTTTGAACAAACCCACGTGAAATTCGTTGGAAGTACATAACACTAAAATTCTAAGAGCAAATGGACACAAGCTTATGAAAATACTTTGTCATATGAAGCAATTTGAATTTTGACACCTGACAGCTTTACTTTTTCCGCTAACTATCCAATCAATGAGTATGTACGCGCACGGCTCACCTTCGAACTGCGTCCCAATGAACTTATATGCTCATCGGTTCTGGATAAGTTATGATGCCGACGGCATTGATACTAATCACTGTTGCCACGTATGGTGATAGTTCTTGCGGACCAGACACTACTGATTTTCGTATCGCGGCAGGAAATTAAACCCAGCCAATTTTCCCTCTCTCCTAACTCTTTAGCTCAGGCACGTACCAGTAATAGTTATAAGTTCGTATAGACGAACTTATAACTTTTCAAATACCGGGACCATGTGTCATATTATATTTATTAACTTATAATAATATAATCTTTTGGTCTGGTGGCACATGAGGTTTGGCTTCGATTGACTGCAGACGGCGTGGTGGGACAGAAGTTCGGCTCAGGCACAATTTTCTCTCACCGAGATTCCAAATACTTGCTGGTCTGGCGCAGTCCAGTCTTGAGACTCCAGTGCCATGTCACGTCCGCCCATATGAATGTATTTTTTTGAGGTAAGGGGAAATTTTTCAAAAGACTTGGCGTCTGATAGTATCGGATTTTACTGACTAAAATTCCTTACCCCTTTTCCACAAAATATACCCGGAACTCTCAAAGTGATATACTTCAGGTCTGCGAAGGTGCATTTTATCCTTTCTTACGATACATTTTGTCTTGTTTGCCCTACGTCCTCACCTAGTGTGTTTCACGTTGGTGAGCCCTCTCTTCATATTCCTTTTGCTTCATGACTCTTTATATATAGTCTGCCCCTTTTTTCCATGAATCTTTGTTTTTTATCATACTCGGGATTAGATTCCCTACTGTTATTTGGACTCCCAATTCTGGTTCCTTTCGTTGGTCCACCTATTGCACACGAAAATCGTGTGCTCCGGGTCGTCCCTCTGACCACAGTGAATGCAGAAGTCATCTTGACTCTTTCCGATTTTGTAGGTGAAGGTCCTGAAGGATCCATGCCCGCAGATCGCCTGTGTCAGGAAAATCTATGTCGAAGATTAGAATCTTCTTCCACTCTGCCGTGTTCATATTAGCTTCCCATCTAGCCTGCCATGTTTATGGTTAATTTTCTTGCCTGTATCTTATGTTCTTTTGTCACAGTGTCTCTCTTGTCTAGGCGTTTTATTTCTCTCACCAACAGGTCTATGGGGGATTCCTACTATTATCGCTTCTGCAGAAACTGTTCAATATGCCAATGCGGTTCTAATCAGCATTTTCCTCTGAAAGGATAACATCATTTTTCCATGTGAATGTCTACAAACTGTTTCATTCGTCCTGCGGCCGTGACCCGACCACATGAACGTTGGGTTAAACTTCGAGGGGCCTTCTGATATCTTAGTTCCTTATGCATTTTGTTGCCATCAATTCCCATGTTTTGAATTATTTTTATATAACGCTCACTTGATTGCAGCAAGTTAGTGGAAAAATTGAACCCTGTTATTTTCTGCTCAAGTGTTATCCATCTATGTTGTTTATTTGCTCTTTACTGCGTTTCTTCAATATACTTACCAATAACTGCAGAACGCCTTGTTAACGAGATATATTGTTATTTAGACTTTAGATTTAGAAAACTTTAACTAAGCTATAAGCCTTAATGAAAAATGTGATTGTTTGCTAGATTATTTGGTATTTGGGAGAGGTTGTTATTGATGGTATTCTTTTAAAGTTTATTTTTGAATTCGTTGAAATTGAGTGTTCGTTGTTTAGTCAAAACTTTTTTGTTATTTGTATTGAAAAAATTGTTTTAGGTTTAAGTACTTCAAAAAAATGCATTGTAAGTATTGTGTTACATATCATTGATAATTTTTGTTGTTTCTCATTGGTAATAAGCAGAAAGACTTTTAAAGCATCAAAAGGCATACTCATCGATTGTGGATAAGTCCACTTTGACTTCTAGAAAGAAATAATACAATATTATAGAATAATTGGGAAGTTGTATTTTATAAATTTTTATATTGTTAGTTATAAGTGGTTGTTGAAATATAGAGATATTTTTGTAATTTTACAAACTAAAAACTATCAATAAATAATCACAAAACTAAGGGTTTCATTATTAACTCGCCTTCTTCTGATGTGGTCGGACAAAAAGGCTGTCTTCCGGCATGAGAATTCTGAAACAAAATACTCTCTTAAAAAAAACAAATAGGGTTTTCACCGAGTTTTTTTTTGTAGAATCACTCATTTTAAAAATATTTTTGTGCTATCGAAAAAAAAAGTCTATACGAGTGTGTAAAAGCAAATAAATTAGTTTACTCTAATAAGTAACGCTTAAGGGACTCACCCCTTACCAAGGGCATAAACCGATCTGCCAACAGACAAAATTGTCAAGAAATTCAGCTTTGAGAAATTTTTTCGCACCCAACTGAGCACCAAAATAGAATGGAGCATGGAATCCATCCATGCACTGAAATAAAATACTATTAATATGGTATATAGACGGGTCAAAAACCCCCGAGGGAACTGGAGCGGGAGTCTTTGGGCCTCACACATCTTTCCGGCAGAAATACACACCATTGAAAGATGTGCTCAGTTCAACCTTGACGGAAGGTACCGGAATAAGAACATAGCAATTCTATCTGATAGCCAAGCAGCCATCATCAAAGCTTTGGACTCCCCTGGCATCAATTCGAGATAGTATGGGAATGCCTACAGAAATTGAACGGCGAGGCAGAATGAATAAAGTAAGCCTCCTCTGGGTGCCAGGCCACACCGGAGTAGAGGGAAATGAACAAGCGGATAAACTGGCAAGAAAAGGGGCATCAACGCCACTAATTGAACCAGAACCATTCTGTAGACTGGGAGAATCATACTTCCGAGAAAAGCTCAAAAAATAATAGTTTAAAAAAACTAAAAAACACGCTTTTATAGAAAACCAGACTAAAAAAATAGAAAATAAGAAAAAAAATATTTTATTTTACAAAAAGCGTGGGGTGCATGGTATTGCCTCGGCCAACAATTACCTGTGATCTGAGACATTTCTTACTTTACTGCCCTAGGTGTGTAATGTACTATATAATTATTGATACCATGCACCCCACGCTTTTTTAAATAAAATACATTTTTTTCTTATTTTCTATTTTTTTAGTCTGGTTTTCTATAAAAGTGTGTTTTTTAGTTTTTAAACAATTATTTATTTTCAACTTTTTAGTTTAGTTTTCTATTAACGCGTGTTTTTAGTTTTTCAAACTATTATTATTATTATTAGATTTGTTTAACTATTATTCTCCAATATTGAATAGAATCGGACCATAATCACAAAACTCGCGGCCATTTTGGAGCCGCCATCTTGAAGCCTTCAATTTTGACAAAATAATCATAATCTCCGACCCCAAAAACCCCCACATACCAATTTTGAATAGAATCAGACCATAATCACAAAACTCGTCCACCATTTTGGAACCCCAATCTTGAATTTTTCAATTTTTGACAAAATAATCATAATCTCCGACCACGAAAACCCTCAGATACCAATTTTGAAGCGAATCGGACCATAATCACAAAACTCGTACGCCATATTGGAGCCGCTATTTTGTTTTTTTTTTCACACAATTTTTTTTTAATGCATTGTCACCGGAATTATGTACACCTGCCAAATTTCAAATCATTCGGACGTCTGGAAGTGGGTCAAAATCGCGCCCAAAGGAGTCGGTATCAAACAAACATACAAGTGAATATAAAGCGTGTAAAAAAAGGAGGAAGTATTAAGAAAAACAAAATGGAAAATACTTCCAGGACTGAGACAAGCCAAAGATCTTGGTACCTTCAACCAAAAAATTTCCAAGGCACTACCTCAGAAAGAAAAGCCTTAAGTACATAACGGGATTTCTAACGGGGCATTGCAGACTCGGAGAACATCTCAGGAAGCTATGCCTAGTAGAGAACAGCACTTGGTAAATATCTAGTTACATCACACATGCACTCTGAATATGGGAAAAATACTTTTCTTACGTGTTTTTGCCTCCTGAACACGAATCCGGAAGAAGAATGTGGCGGTCTCATACCGTTCCCGAGTTACAGCACTTTTTTAAAATGAAACTAACCTCATTTTCAAGCACCGTTTTCTCGCACAAAAATCACTCAAAATGCCTCCTTTTAACCAGCATAAACAATACACCCTAAATCACTTATTTTCGGCACAACTTTGCACAAAATATCGTCGTTTTTATCGAAAAAAACCTCCTTCTTACAAAGTTGCAAATGAACAATTTTCGTTCCTTTGACACAAGACATTTAGTTACTTTGCCTCATTTTTCATGTTGGTAATAAATGAATCACCGGCAACTTTTCGAATTCAAATGTGAGCAATAGTTTCCCTTTCATTTATGTGTGCAATTGTTATGGGCGGTGATTCACTTATTGCCAACATGAAAAATGAGGCAAAGTTACTAAATGTCTTGTGTCAAAGGAACGAAAATTGTTCATTTGCAACTTTGTAAGGAGGATTTTTTCGATAAAAACGACGATATTTTGTGCAAAGTTGTGCGAAATAAGTGATTTAGGTGTATTGTTTATGCCGGTTAAAAGAAGGAGGCATTTTGAGTGATTTTTGTGCGAGAAAACGGTGCTTGAAAATGAGGTTAGTTTAATTTTAAAAAAGTGCTGTAACTCGGGAACGGTATGAGACCGCCGCATTTTTCTTTCAGATTCGTGTTCAGGAGGCAAAAACACGTAAGAAAAGTATTTTCCCCATATTCAGAGTGCATGTGTGATGTAACTAGATATTTACCCAGCACTTGCAGGTTCTGCAAAGAAAAACCAGAAACCCCCAATCCTGGTGGAGTACGATGTGGTACACCACAGAAGATGGAGAAACCTGGGATCACACCAGCCAATCATAGAAGAAATACAACATACAGAACCCTAAAATCTCAAACTCTTAAGATTCGGCTTGAGGGCTGCTCTGACCAGGAATCCCTGAAAAGCAGAAGGTGGGGACGATATGCACCAAATAATTTTTTAATGAATATGATTCACAAAAAAAATTAATGACTACACTGCTAACAAATATATAGAACTAAGGAAGGCATGTGGCAATATTGGTAAACAAAACCAACCTTTTCTGAATTATTGTCAGTCTTGTATTTTTTCACAAAATATTAAAAAATAAATGTATAATCAAGTTCATCTAGATACTTCTGTAGTTTATTACACTGCCAACAATATTTGAAAAGAAAAAAGGGTGGACTATATCGATCAGCATTTAAACATCCTGTATTGGGAATTGAGTGCCAGATTACACACCAATTTTAGGCCAATCAAGAGATTTTCTGCTCTAGCGATTCTGTGACAAAAATACTACCAAGAAAGACGGTCCGTTAGTTATATCTTGTTGTTTCCTACTCGCCAGTGTCTTTGCAAAATTTGTTATAAACATTTAAATGCATTTTTTTTTACACGCTTTATATTAGCTTCACTTGTATGTTTGTTTGTAACCGACTCCTTTGGGCGCGATTTTGACCCACTTCCAGGCGTCCGAATGATTTGAAATTTGGCAGGTGTACATAATTCCGGTGACAATGCATTGAGAAATTTTTGTGTGAAAAAAAAAACAAAATGGCGGCTCCAATATGGCGGACGAGTTTTGTGATTATGGTCCGATTCGCTTCAAAATTGGTATCTGATGGTTTGCGTGGTCGGAGATTATGATTCTTTTGTCAAAATTGAAAAATTCAAGATGGCGGCTGAGTTTTGTGATTATGGTCTGATTCTATTCAAAATTGGTATGTGGGGGTTTTTGGGGTAAGAGATTATGATTACCTAATTTGATAAATCATTCCATTTTTTAATTTGCAAAAAAATAATAAAAATAATAGTTTAAAAAACTAAAAAAACACGCTTTTATAAATAAACCACACTAAAAAGTAGAAAATAAATAATAGTTTAAAAAAACTAAAAAACACGCTTTTATAGAAAACCAGACTAAAAAATAGAAAATAAGAAAAAAAATGTATTTTATTTAAAAAAAAGCGTGGGGTGCATGGTATCAATAATTATATAGTACATTACGCACCTAGAGCAGTAAAGTAAGAAATGTCTCAGATCACAGGTAATTGTTGGCCGAGGCGATACCATACACCCCACGCTTTTTTTTAAATAAAATAATTTTTTTTCTTATTTTCTATTTTTTAGTCTGGTTTTCTATAAAAGCGTGTTTTTTAGTTTTTTTAAACTATTATTTATTTTTAGTTATTTGCTTGTAACAGAAAACTAATGAAGCAATCAATCTAGATGCCTTCAATGGACAAGTTGTAGAGAATTAAAATACAAAGGGAATAAGTTTTAAGCGCAACTCGATCAGATTATGAGTAAAGGAAAAAAACCAGAAAAAATCAGCGTTTTGAAAAAAATCATTACTCCACCACCTTCTGAATTGTAGTGCAGGCTTTCCACGAGATAGTAGTGATTGTTATGTACTTTATGTGTGAGAAATTGAGGCGCTGTCGGATCATTAGTTTTGGCATAATTGCAATCTGAATTTTTTAATGCTCTTTATTGCAGTAGACCTGGATGCTCCATAGGTGGTCCGATTTCAATTTTTGAAGGCATCTAGATTGCTCCATTAGTTTTCATGTTACAAGCGAAAAACAAAAAAAAAAAAATTTTTTGCATTTAAATGTTTATAACAAATTTAGCAATGACACTTGCGAGTAGGAAACAACTGGATATGACTACGGACCGTTTTACGTATGATGGCGCAGTCGGTTTCCTGGTAGTATTTTTGTCACGAAAAAATCCCTATTGATTGGTGTATTTAGGGAACAAACAAAATAGGTTCGATGAAAATACTATATTTCACCTTTTTTTCTCGTCTACTTGAATAGTTTGAATGATATAATATGATATTCTCTTAATAACATGAAAAATTGTGGTTTCCAACTTTCAAATAAATTCCCATTTCATTCACTGTCTGTAAAATTCAGAAACCGAAATTAAAAAACAAATCATAGTATATTAAAAAAAAACTTACACGTTGGCATTACTGGCCATACCAGGCACTGCAATGGGCGCCAATTTTGACTCTTCTGGAACTTTGACTGTCAAAGTAGATCTCGGACCCGTTTTCCAAGTGTTACTTTGTTCGTCGATCACCGAAGCCTCCACTACCAACAAATATTGACCTCCTCTTGGAAAAGCCAGCAGGAATTGTGCTGTGAAGAAGTCCTTGTGAGGTGTGACTGTTTGTGTTAGCACGGATACTTGCTCGAGAAGCTGAAAAAATTATTTTACAGAAATGCGGTTCTCACAGAGCGTCCAGGAGACTCGGGTTTTTGCTGTGATAAAAGTATGGGGCACTTATTGTCCGGAACTTCCTTGTCATGATGTATAATATAGCAAGTATGTGCCCATGTTTATATCTTTGGAAAGATATAAAACCAAAAGTTCCCCACAAAAGTGAGAATATAATTTTTTCCTTTTGGGGCATTCCAATGAAATCCTAGAGGAGTACATATGATATCACAATGAGTTCTAACTCCTTTTCAATATTTTAAGTAATTAGGAGTACATATGATCTCACTAAATGTCAGTGCCAAAGAGACTGATTTACAGAACTAGACTCAAACTTTTTTGGCAGCAGTGTACAAGTTTTTTTTTAGCTTTTTATTCACGCTAGGAGACATATTTTCATTAACATTACCTTTGGATCGATGACTTCCTTATTCTTGGGATTGTTCTGCAATTGAGAGGTGACACTGATG
Source organism: Gonioctena quinquepunctata (assembly GCA_018342105.1). Taxonomy (NCBI): domain Eukaryota; kingdom Metazoa; phylum Arthropoda; class Insecta; order Coleoptera; family Chrysomelidae; genus Gonioctena; species Gonioctena quinquepunctata. The sequence continues at coordinate 234,431 of JAFIRS010002071.1, read as the reverse complement.
ACAACCTCTTTGATCTTTCTGAACAGTCCTGGTTTCAAACCGTGCTGTATGACACCTTCGACTTTGACAGCTAACTGAGAACCGGCCTGTACACTGATGAATTCTCCCAACACTCGAGGCTGAGGTGAAATTGCCAGTTTTACGCTGGTAGATTGCAGGACTTGGAAAAAGTACTTAGGTATGGGTAGAGATGCGTTTGCCAGTAATTCAACGATTTTCTTCAGAATCTCCACTTGCTGAAAATGTCAAAAAATTCATGATTCATCACTGTTAAATCCAAGTTGAGAGCTGACGCTAAGAATTATGGAAATTTATTCATGTACAATGAACCAAACATCCGATTCAATTTGAGGGCATACCACATTATGGGTGATCATGGAACTAGAAGAATCATCAAGGATATTTTGTGTAATTTTAAATGCATTTTCACAGGCTTTGACAAGCTGTTGTGACTCTAGCCTGATATTTTTAGAACCAAACTCTATCGGTTCATCTTTGACTTTGGAGCCGCTGATGCAGAGGCTCTCCACACACTTTTCCATCAAAACGCATATTTGCTGTAAACTAAAATAAATGTCAGTATCTAGTTTCATTGTTAAATGTTAGGTCTCACATCTGCATATTTTCCAAAGTTGCAGGATCTGCATCGAAAGTCGTCTGGTACAACTTCCAGTGTGCGTCTCCACAATTTTTGAATTCTTTCACGACCTTTCTCAGTTGGTTAGTTATATAACCGTGTCTTTGATATTCATCTCTGGTGTTTTGCACTATCGTGGCTGCTATCGCAGGAGGTGGTACTATGCACAGTATATTACAAGTGTATATCAGTTGAAGGAGACACTGTAGAAATTCTGAACGGATTTTCATGTATTCGGCTTGAAAAGTGAGGTTGTGTTGAGGAGTACTTGCTGCCTAAAAAAGCATATAATGAATTTGTTAATTAAAAATGGAAAAAATATATCAAGTTTTCTCAAGCTTTATACTGTTCCTTTTGTCAGAATGTTCCCTTAAAAAATTAGTATGATTTAGAAAATAAGCACTTGCGAGTGATTGGTATTCGTGTAATTCAAATCACCCATCTGAATACAACATTAGATAGAATCTGAAAGCAAACCCTGTGTACCACATTAATTTTCTATTAGTTGTGAAACTCATGACAATATCCAAATCATAAAATTTTCACTAACAACTCTTGGTATGTTTGATGGAAATTATTTTACATAATAAGCACCCCTTATACAGTGAACGGCAGAAAGTACGCATCATATGGGAAATTCTTTTATTAATAAATTTTGACGAATTATCTTATGTGCAATCGCTTCTGCATCAAAAGCAACCCCAAAAGACGTTGTACAGTGCCGTTCGTCTTTTCGTGTTTGGAGGGAAATTTAAAAAAATTAAAAATTATGTTTCAAAACACACTTAGTTGGAAAATATCGAAAATGTTATCCGAAAAGTTGTTCAGAACGTTATTTTATAGCTATTTACAATTTTGAAAAAATCTGAGATAAAAATAAAAATCAATTTTTGCCATAATAAAATTTCAATTCGGAAAAATACATTTTAGACAAAGAAACTCATTAGTAAGGCCAACAGTAATATTTTAAATGATATTTTGAAAGTATTCGCAAGCTACTTCTATTTTATTCGGAAAAAAATTGAAATCTATGGATTTGCCATGTATTCAGCTGTATTCACTGAAATATCTCCAGGACATTAATAATCCCGATACTCTTCATTATTAATAAAGATGGTTCTTTGTCAATAATAAACAGTATCGGGATTTTAATGTCCTGAAGATATTTCTGTGACCTCTTAGGAAGCAGCTGAACACATGGCAAATCCACAGATTTAAAATTTTCTTCGAATAAAATAGAAGTAGCTGGTGAATCTTTACAAAATATTATTCAAAATATTACTCTTGGGCTTTACTAATGAGTTTCTTTGTCAGAAATGTGTTTTTCCAAATTGAATTTTTTTTTATGGCAAAAATTGATTTTTATTTTTTCATCTCAGATTTTTTTCCAAACTTGTACATAGCTATAAAATATCGTTCTAAACAACTTTTCCAAATAACATTTTTCAATATTTTCCCAAATAAGTGTGTTTTAAGACATAATTTTTAATTTTTTTAAATTTCCCGCCAAACAAGAAAAAGACGAACGGCACTGTACAACATCTTTTGGGGTTTCTTTTGATACAGAAGCGATTGCATGTATCGACATTTGTCAAAATATTATATTAAAAAAAATGAAATGATGCGTACTTTCTGCCGGTCACTGTATAAAGCTTTTTAGTTGCAAGGAAGTGTAGGAGAGCTGAAGAGGGAGTGTTGTAAATGCCCCAAAATGATGATTTGTGATTTCACTTATAGACACGAAAATAGAAATATATGTCTTGTATGTTTCTGTCTGTCAATTGCATGCCCGAACTACTTGAGAAATTTTCCAAAATTTAAAATAAAAATTTTTTAACCTCAAAATCTACTATTATTATTTTTGCTATACAATATGCCCTAAAGAGACAGAAAACTGGTGTTTGGCAGATTGGAGAAAATATGACATTGCATACTTCTGAACTTATCATGTAGACATGAATGGTAATTTCTAATGTTTTTATCTAATAAATCTTAAGTCCCCTATTTTTATTACATTTACATCTGATATAAAAAACTGTGTCGACTTTCCTGTTCCAATAGTACTGTACATGATACAAATATTCTGATGTCACATAAGGATATTGACACCAACTAGCAACAAACAGCAATGCCTATTCTGATGAGTTCCATAAATATTGTTGAAAATGGACCCATAAATGTTACAAAAACATGTTCATGCGATTATAACAAAAATATATCTCGACTATGATCTTAATTACATATTCAATGGCACTTTCAATTCAAGCCACAGACACAATAAAAAAAAATAACGTAAAAATTACTGCCATTTAAAATCAATCAATCAAAAATATGCTTTATTGTCGAAGACATAAATCTTATTGACAAAGCTTGCACTACAAACACTAAAAATATAGATATTTTACAATTTTTTTTTAATAAAAGAAAATAACATACATTTAAATATTCAACATAAAATTAACAATAAGCATTATAGTTAAGAAGAATTAATAAATATTTTTAGAAACACACAAACAATCAAAAATACTATCTGTGGTACCACAAAGATAACACGGGGTAAATATAAAGTAAAAAATAAATATAATTGAATATCACATTGTCAAGATTAAAAATAACTAAGCACATTATTTATTTTAAAATAATTACATTATTTGGTTAAAAATAATTAGTCAATTAATCAAAATATCACATAAAAATGTATATATGGTTGAATAATATATATTAAAAAATATTAAAATGTTAACTAATAGGACCGTTATGTTTTTATTGAGGAAATCTTGAACTTCGTAAAATACTTCATTCATAAGAATGAGTTTCACCGATTTCCTGAATAAATGGAGGGATTCAATGGTTTTGATGCTGGCTGGAAGATGGTTATATAGTTTTGCAGCATTATAAATAATGGAGTTTTTTATCAAATTGGAAGCTGGAATGGGTAGCCTTAGGTTGTTATTTTGGCGGGTGGAACCAGAAATGGTATCATATGTTGATTTATTTTTATGTACTAAACATACCGATTCGAGAATGAAAAGAGATGGAATGGTGAGGAGTTTTTGCTTTCTGAAAAGTTCTTTACAAGATACTCAAGGTCCAACCCCGCAGATATAGCGTACTGCGCGTTTCTGGAGAGTGAATATTATGTTGAAGCACTGTTTGTTGCAGGTACCCCGAAAAGGGATACCATACCTGACATGCGACTCAAATAACGCATGGTAAACTACTTTTGCAGTTGTCTCACCCAATTCTCTTGAGATAACACGTAGAGCATAGCACCCTTTGGAAAGCTTTTCACTAAGATGACGAACATGATCTTCAAATTTGAGTTTACAGTCTAAGTGAATCCCTAGAAACGTGTTGAAATTATTAGATGAAATAATATCATTCCCCAGGGAAATATCCGATATATCGCATTGAAATGATAAGAGATTCGTTTTGTTAGTGTTGAATGAAAGATGATTCAAGTTACACCACACTCTCACAGCGTTAATATCCCAAGACATTTTGCTAAAAAGTTTGTTAGGGTTTTGATCATGCCACAGGATCGTTGTGTCGTCTGCGAAAATAGTGAATACACCTTCAGTCTTAATATTTGCAAGGTCATTAAAATATAACAAGAACAGGATAGGTCCAAGCACAGAGCCCTGAGGTACACCATGTTTAATAAAACCTATATTGGAAAAGCTGTTGGTCTTTACAATTTGCGTTCTTTGGCATAAGTAAGACTCGAACCAGTAATGGCTTTGGCCTCTAAGCCCATAATGGTGGAGCTTACGAAGCAATATTTGATGATTCACACAGTCAAATGCTTTTGACAAATCACAAAATATTGCGGGGCTTGCTTCTTTCGAATTTAGATTTGAGTATACATTTTTTAGAAAATGAAAAATTGCATCTCCAGTACTTTTGTTAGGTTGAAAACCGACTTGTTGAGGATGTAGAATTTTTTGGTGAGCCAAGAAGTCCATCAATCAAAAAAATTTGCCAAAATTCACCCAACTATGTAGAAACCAAAATTTATAACAAATTCAAACTGTAACGTGTCATTCAGGACTAAACAAAAAAAAAACTTATTGAAAACACATTTTATACGACTGAACAATTTCTCCAAATTAGAAAATTCTCATTTTAAACTGTATTTTAGGCAGATGAGTGTTATGCACTGCATCACCATCCTCAAATTATGATTGTATCGATTATTAAAATTCTATTCTTATCGACTAGTCTTATAAATATACATCTGTCTTTGGTCTTGATTTATGATGAATAAACTGATTTTATTTTAAATATTGAACAATTGTGGCACACATAGCTGGTCAACGAATTTTTGGCGAAAAGGTTGAAAGGGATGTTCTATAATCAGAGAAAAATTACCTTTAGCGCAGCTATTGCTTTATTATAGTGGTAAATAGCCTTATCCAGCCTACTGACAAGAGTCTCCGACTCGTGGCTATACAGCTGAGCCTCTGCTTGTGACATCTCCTTCAGGCAAACAAGCCAGAAATGAAAATGTCGGAACTGACTTGTTCAGTGAGTCCTGCAAAAATATGGTTGGCTACCTGATGATGGCCGTATCGTACCGCAGCCCTGGCAATGCAATAGTTTGCCCACAAATTATTGTTATCAACAACTTTTATTATCGTGTTAAATGTTACGTCGTTCCATTTGTAGCCAGATAGGGTTTGGAATATGAGGGTGCACAACATGGTTTTTGTGTGAGTTTGATGTTGAGTGGGATTGGTCACTTCTGAAAGGGCTGTGAGTAAGTTGAGTATAGTTTCTACGAGAGGTAGTAACGTTTCTGGTTTCAGGCTTCCAATAGCACCTAGCGCTTCGCATACTGTTATGGTGTAGTTGTCTGCAACAATTCCACCACAAAAGGTTATAAAATGTCAAGAAGTGAACTCTGTAGTAGATTGAAAGTGAAATTAGCTTAAATGTTGGTACAGCTTGTGGGTTTATTTGGAATTATAATAAATTTATATTGTTTCATTTAAATGAAATATTTTATTTAAATAGTCCACAAATATAGAAACATCCAACATGCTACAATTGCAGAACAAAGTATTTATGAAGAGTAAAACTTACTGTCTATGTTGTCCAGTCTCGTTCCTAAAAGCTCAACGAAAACCTCGCAATACTGCTGTTTAGCTTCACACAATCGAACTGCGCATTTCAAAACTAATTTCAGCTGTGTTGGATGTTTATCACCGATGAAAGTCAATAACAATACCAGAGTCTCCAGAGCAGCTATGACCTCATCAATGCCATCAGTTTCCAAGTTTTCTTTGTAACTGAAATAAGAAAAGTTCTTAGAACCTTTGGTGATATTCAGTCAGGAATAAATGAGACATTGCATGAAAAATTGAAGTTAATTAAGCAAATGTGTAGGAATATTAAACAAGTCAAAACTTTTTTTTACCAATAACAGAGTATCTGTGTGAGTATTTGTATTGCTTGTGCTGCCACACCAGGTTCAGGAGAGTAACAATGATTACTGCAGAGTTCTCTGAGTTTGGATCCTGATGAACGATGCTCATGACACATTATCGGTGATTCAACCAAGACCTGTAGAACTCCTTAAAACCAATAACTTTGATTAGAATCAGGGTTATATATATATATATATATATATATATATATATATATATATATATATATATATATATATATATATATATATATATATATATATATATATATATATATATATATATATATATATATATACTGACAGGTACATAAAACAGCTTTAGGGTGTTCGGGTGACCAGACGTAAGGTGAGGAAAGTGTGCCACTGCTGCCAACATATACTAATTATTTAGGTTTTTATTGTATTCATCCTTGTTCATCTTGAATGTTCATCCTTGTTACTCTTCGAAATTTGAAAATAAGTTCTATAAAGTTGGCGATTCTGGCACACATCAGACGTCATCAAAATGGAGGTTTCGCCGTAACCCTGTCAGTATTATATATAATAACGCTGGATTAGAATAAAGTATCAATATCATACATACACGTGATGAGATATAACTAACTGTAATTTCTAGTTAATATGAATAAGACAATAAGTTCAAATATATGTTGAGAATACAAAATGAAACGAGCCATTTTTTCAACCACATAACATCCATCTATCTATACATACAGTGCGGCTTTTTATAGCCCCTCCCCCCTGTTAACTTATGACGGTTTTGAATGGTATCACCGATACTACTTTTTGAAATAAAAGACATTGTGATTGCTGGATAGATGGCACATCAACTTAAAAATTTCAAATAGCATGGGGGTCAAGTGAAAAGATAATCCAATTCTCTTTTCAACTACCTAATTTTTTTTCGAATTGCGTTAATATGTTTTTTCACAATGTGCATTTAAAATGTATAAGTGCAGATCTGAATGGTATCCCTACCTCGATAACTTTTGAATGGTTTGATGTGAAAAAATGGGACAGAAAAGTTGGATTATTTTGTCGATGTTTAAGATCTTCTAATGTATAAACGATAACACTCCTTACCTGCTCCTCATATTAAAAACAAATTGCATTTGTATTTAGTGAACACTTTCACCTAGAGTGAATTGAGTATTGAGACAACACAATGATAGGTAGAGAGGGGAAAAACACGAGTGGTCACAATTGACAACAATTTTACTTCATATTTTCAATAAATAAAAATCCCACATAATAGTTTTGTTTTTTGTTATAGTTGACATTTCAAATGCATATTGTGAAAAAGCATAATAACGAAATAAAAAAAAAATAGATGGTTGAAAAGAAAATTGAATTGTTTTTAACAACGTGCTACTTGACCCCCTATGCTATTTGAAATTTTTGAGTTGATGTGCCCCCGCCACGCCATCTATCGAGCAATCACAATATCTTTTATTTCAAAAAGTAGTATCGGTGATATCATTCAAAACGGTTTTGTCCCATTGTTCTACGTCAAACCGTTCAAAAATTAACAGGGGGGGGACTATAAAAAGCCTCACTGTATATATTTACATGTCCTGACTGACCGACTTACAATCAATGCAGAGACCAAACCACTGGACCTAGAGAGTTGAAATTTTGACAGCACATTCCTATAGTTACATAGATAACCACTAAGAAAGGTTTTTTTGATATTCCATCCCTAAAGGGATGAAAAGGGGGGTTAAAAGTGAAAGTGCCCTTAGTTTTTAAGTTGGAGTCATGGAAATTGGTATTGGGGCTTTTCTTTTCAGTTAAGAAAAAACATATTTCTGGGTTTTTGAAAATGTAACCCTTAGGGGGTTAAAATGGGGGTTGAAAGTTTGTATAGGAGTACGGTTAGTTTTTGAGTTGGGGTCATAAAAATTGGTATTTGAGGTCTTCAATACAAATAAAAAATACATGTTTTGGTGATTTTGGAAATTCAACCCCTAAAGGGGTGGAATGGGGGTTAGGGGCCATTCATTAATTACGTAAGGCAATTTTGGCCATTTTTGACCCCCTAGCCCCATGTAGGAGCACATAAGATTTCTCGGACTCCCCCTTCTTACGTAAGATTTTATCTGGTTTTAGAAAAGGATCAATTGCGCTAAAACTCATAATTTGACGCAAATATAAGCTCCAAAAATAGACAATTGAAGATTTTGAAAACTTAATAAACAATAAAAAAATTCTAAATAAAAATATGTATAAACGAAATTGTACATTAAAAAATAAAAAATAGATCTCAAGAGTTGTTGTTTTCCCCAAAGCTTAGCTGCAAATATCCATCATTCTATGTTAGAAATCGCACATTTCGATTTATAAAATATTACGTAAGAATGGCTTTTACCCCCCCTCCTCTCGAGATAAGGACATGTAGAGATTTTGAGAAGCCCCCTCCCCCACAGGACCCTTACGTAATTAATGAATGACCCCTTAGACATTCGTATAGGGGTTTCATTAGTTATCAAGTTAGGTTCATAAAAATTGGTATTTGAGGTCTTTGTTACAAATAAAGAAATACATGTTTCAGTATTTATAGGGTTTCCATCAGTTTTGAAGTTAGGGTCATGAAAATTGGTGTTGGCTCTGTTACAAATAAATAAATCGTGTTTAACCTTGTGAATTTGTAATAGTCATCACAAAGCATTACTTTTGCTGTCAAATCAGTTATGGCCTCCCAAACGAGATAACAGGATACCGGAATAATGGGAAAAGCCACAGGCATGAGCTAGATGGAACCACACAAACATAGGAAAAAATACAAATACAATACGTGGGCGAAGTTGTGGGTACCAGATAGTATTAAATATAAACCACGGAGGATAGATATCGAAGTAACTAATGAAACAAACATACCTAAAGCTGGAATGAGCACTTTCTTCTGATCTGAGTTCAAGACATAATCAATCAAATCTTCGACAGAACCTGCTGGCCACAAATGAGCACCGGGCTTGGCCAACTCATATAAGTGTTGCAAGGCTTTGGATTTCACTTCCCACCTTGGATCATGCTTCAAATAGTTCAACAACAAATTCACTTGACTAGGAATGTCTACTAAAGTAGTGGCCGCAAGTTTTGTCAGGGTGTTTAGAGTAACCAAAACGAAATCTTGAGATGGGTATCCTGAAAAAAAGTTTTGTTTTATCACCATTTAGTTTTAAGTGCCCGACTATCTGAAACTTACCTGGAAGAAGCTCGATACAAAGTGACCTGACCATTGCAGCAGTGTTTGTGTCATGATGCATATATTGAAGGATTGGAATGAGCTGCAGCTTCATATTAGCTGGGGTAGATTGTCCCTGAATCATATCAGAAACTTTGTTGCACATGCTTATTGCAAAAGATCTGTAAAACAAACATATGTTATATACCCAAATAATGAAAAAAATAAAACTCAATTATTTACTTGGACTGTGCTGCAAACTGTATTGCTGCATATATAGCAGCTTCAACTTCTACGCTATCATGAGAGTCCAGACTACTTCTTATACAATGATGAATTTGTTGTCGTTCAGGAATTATGGCGGCCACAGCACCGAATATTCTCAATGTCACAGCTCTCGCAACGGGATCGTTGCTATGAATAACACTGTATACTCTTTTAACAAACTCATCTACGTTTGATATTTTATCCAAGTGTTTTTCACTCTGTAGGCAGACTCTTAGAACACACAATCTCAGAAAGTTATTCCTGGAATATTGAAAATAGTAAAATGAATATGAAACTCATATCAGACATACCCCATTCGAAAAACATCAGATAATTTTAGAAGCGAAGCATTGATCAGTATTGGAAATGGAAATTTTTCGAAAAGCTTTGGAAATCGTACAATAGCTTCGCATTGCTCTCCTACTTTTCCTGATCTCAGTCCTGATAAGAATAATGGGATAAATTAACCTGGTCTGGATATTTTAATATTTGAAACTAACCTTTATCCAATTCAGTTAAGGCAGAATTGGCGTCTTGATCTGGCTCACCAAGCCCATTTTCATTGAACGCACTCACCCGAACACCTATCATGCTTAATATTTCAACTTCACTAATAGCTTTGAGTTTTTGAATTCATTTCAAACTTCCAAACAAAACAGACCTAACCTAACCACACAAACAATCACAAAACAAGTTTCACAAGTTTGTGTAAATAATATCCTTTTCTTCTTATTTCTCATTACAATATGAAACCATCTCAAGAAAGCGCCACCTAATAATTGTGTTCCGAAACAGCAAAATGGTGATTATTGATTTTTATCAACTCTTAATGAATTGAAGTTTTTGTTTTTATCGTTATATTCTTGTTTCATGGTAGATTTATGCAGCTTCAATTGACAATTATCAAGTACCAATTGAAGACACGAGTGGATGAAGGTGTTATGTTACAATCCTTAATAATGTGGTTCTTCATAAATAAAGGTTTTCTCGTATGTACCCATCTTACACATTGATTAATCGTTAGTGAGTGAAATTGTATGATCGTTGCTCAGATAGTCCTACTGGACAAAACCTATTTTATTTAATTTTGAATACATTCACGTAACAGGTAGACACAATTTTTAAAAGCTACCGTAAAATAATTTGATAAAAGTGAGGTTAGCTTTTGGTATCGCGCGGACCAATCTACAGGAAAATTTGGTTCAATGAAAGTAAGAACTCAAAAGTTGGGCAACTTGGTACTTGTTACTTGTAAATTGATAATAGGGAAAACGCATGATTTAATTTTTTCTTTGCATCAGTTCGGTCCTCATAAATTACATTTTGTGGAAATAATTCCTTAAATCTCAAAGATTTGTCGAAATTTTCAAATATAAAGGTGCTCCTCAATTTAAACTCGATTTGACCTTCACTTGAATAACTTCCCCAAAACACTAGCGCCAATTGAGGTTGTTTCAAGAATAATGATAGACAACACTATTTCTTACAACCGAAACATAGGTTCACCTCACTTTTAGTGTGCTGTTTCTGTAACAATTGAAAATACTATGATAATAAAAATAGTAGTACAGCATAAATACGAAGACAAATGAAATTATAGTTGACAGTTCGAAGCAACTAACGGTAAAAGTTTGGACTATGTGAAGTAACGATGCATACGTCCATCAGAGGCGCTAAGAGTCCGTTTTCAATTTTGAAAAACATGAAACAGTTTTTCGATTTCTAAGTTTGTTGCTGAACGTTCTAGGTCTTTATGTGCGAAAACAAATATTTCAGAAAAGGGGCACATGCGTGTTCCCTATTGTCTATTGTTACTTGTATGCATAAACACGGTCATTGTCAAATGATCCGTTTAACTTATGATTGCTAATTCTTACTTGATACTTGTTAATTGGTGTTGTATAAATTCACCATTAGACAATTGATGATTTTGTAGCTTTGTGCCTCCGTGTGTTCCAAAACAGTATTTACCTTTTTCTGCCGAAATCTATGTGAAAGTGACCTTGGAATACTATTTTCAAAAAGGATGTGTTTGCATTAAGCATTTCTTGGAAAATAATTTTTCACTCAGATAAATGTATTGTGGTTATATGTAGAAGAATATGCAAATGTCAGTTGGTGTCACAAAAAAAGGGTTGGAACGGAAAAAATTACAGTGCCCAGTCAAAAACCCAGAGGTATAGTCCATTAGATTGTTCAGATGAAGTTGTGGTATTGTCCATTAGATTGTTGCGGGAACATTGTGAGTAACAAGATGTAATATACTATTGGGATTCTTGCAATGTTTTTTCTGCTAGTAGTCAGTCAGCATTGCCCTCTATTGGCATTAAAAACCGCGAATAATAAAGTGAGAAATAAGAAGAAGATTTAATAACCTTACAAACTGTCAAGTGTCAACGTCAAAAAGATTTTATTTAATATTGCTTGCAAATTGCAAATAATATTCTGATTAACTTAAATCTATAAGAATCAGTGATTTAAAATGGGTGAAAGGAAAGGTGTGAATAAGTACTATCCCCCAGACTACGATCCTAGGGTTGGGGGGCTGAACAAGTTTCTGGGGACACATGCCCTCAGAGAAAGGGCAAGAAAAATAGACAAAGGCATAATCATAATACGTTTTGAAATGCCTTACAATATTTGGTGCGATGGATGTAAGAATCATGTTGGAATGGGGGTGCGATACAATGCTGAGAAAACCAAAGTTGGAATGTATTATACCACACCAGTGTACGAATTCAAGATGAAATGTCACCTCTGTGATAATCATTATGTTATTCGAGCCGATCCAGCGGTAAGTAGATACAAACATTTTCTTCTATAGTCGATTCAATTTGAAGACAAGTAGCATCAAAACAAATGCAGGCCGTTAGTGCGTGATCGAAACCGGAGAACCCAAATAGCGGAGCCGCATTCAGTACATGTATAATTCAGAAATTACAATTTTTCCAAGTTACTCTCAATAGGGAAGTCTCGCACAAGTTGCAACTTAAAAAAAATCTTCAAAAACATTTGCTATAAGGAATATATAAGCGCTTTATGACCAGAAGTAATTAGATGTATATCAAATTTGCGATTTTCCATACAACATACAAGTCAAACAATTGCCATTGGAGAGGCAGAACTTTTGAAGTTTTTTTTCAAGTTGGCAACTTGTGAGAAACTCCCCTATTTGTGTTTTGGTGTTTTGAAATAGGGGAAAAATGGAACGCCGGATCCTGCAACAAATTATAACACTTAACCAAACGGTTAAACAATAATAAATGGAAATAAATCAAGTTAGCATTCAACATGCCCGCATATGCATTATCGCAAGTCTGTATCTGTTTGAAACTTTACCGAAGGTGTGCCTTCTTGTCTAAACTGCCTGACCAATAGCGGCGCGACTTTCTTCAATTACGTGCACTGCACCCAATGATCACGTCTCAATCATTGTTGTCGTGATGCTTTTGTTCAACTTGAATGGACTATATCATTATAGTTGGTCAATAAAATGCAGATATGTAAAATGAATATTGTTTTTCTTTTTATAGAACTTGGATTATGTTATACAATCAGGAGCCCGAAGACAGGAAAACCGATGGGACCCCACTCAAAATCAACAAGTTGTTCCCGAAACCAAAGAAACTCAAAAAAGGCTCTTTGACGATTCAATGTTCAAGCTAGAACATGGCAGTGGAGACAAAAACACAGCTGAAAGTGCAAAACCTATGCTAGCCAAATTATATAATAGAAATGAAGATGTCTGGGCCGATTCTTACACTGCAAATCAAAAACTTAGAGCAGAATTTAGGGTTTGTGTTTATTTTTTCCTAATATATTACTTGTTTCATCTGCCCTGTGTAGTTCCAATATATTCAGGGCAGCATAATTTAAAAACCCTTTAATAAAATACATTTCACCCTTGTAGTCCAAAAAAAGACATCAGTTCGGCCTGCGCACGAAGGCAGGTCTTCTAGATCTAAGTGTGACTTCTCTGAGGTAACAGAAATAAAAGGAAACTCTAAAAATATCTATATAATGAAAGGAAGAAAATAAAATATAACAAAACAAATTCTTGATTAAAACGGCACAAGTATCAAATATTTTGGTGAATTTACATATTTATAGACATGATCGAAATTTCCATTTCCTGGAGCTCAGCATAATTTATCTCTAGAACAAATTGACAACCATTCTTCAGAATGGAGTGGAAAGACCCTATATAGATTACTCTCATTTGCAAAAAGCTTACCCTGTTAAATAAAAAAAAGAAGAAATCCTTCCTAGAAACGATTAAGTGCTTAGTTACGTTAATAGACAGCTTTAAATCTCTTACTCTGCTAAGCTGCTATTCCACAACCAGTGGCAGAAACTGTTAAAATCCACCAAAATCATAAATTGCATTCTCATCCCGTCACTATTTACGTTCCGTAGCGGGTTTCTTTGCTAAACACACGCATTTCCTGGTAAACCCCCAGAAAACGGTACTTAACCCCTGATCCAGCTCGTCGCTGTCACTGCAACTTAAAAACTCCGATGCTCTTGTACTGGGTTCTTCGATTTGGATGATTCTTTTTTTAATAGATAGGGTATACCTTATATTTGGATTTCAAATGAAGTTATCCACCCTTACCGGTAGAAAAAAAGGGGATAATTGATTTTTCACTTGTGAACATTGGCACACACATACGTAGTTGACAATGACAGATCGCTACTGACATTATTTTTGTTCCACATCCGTCAAAATCATTATATTCTATGAGAGGATGGAATGATATACAAAGTAATGAAATAAACTAACCATAACAACAAAAATAATTTATATTACAACAAATAGTTTCATATTATTTTAACTGGTAATAGTTGAAGTAAGGTGGGTAAGTAAGTATTTTGGAAGTAATAAAAAAACAAGTAGGTAGTAATTCGTAGATTTTAGCCACAAAAAATTGAAAAATAAAAACTTTTTAACAAAAAATTAAACCGACGAAATACGGAACTGAAAAGTAAAAAATAAAATAAACCTTCTTAGTCTCAGTAACTAAGCTCCTAAACTAATGTAAGTAACTAATTTTGAGTCGGCGCCAAACAAACAATCAACAAAGATCACTAAATTACTTCAAAAAAATTATCAGAATGTCACCGCGCAACTCGATGCCATCATTTTACGCCTTACCTAATTCATTTGCTTGTTTGTTTGGCGCCGACTCAAAATTAGTTACTTACATTAGTTTAGGAGCTTAGTTATTGAGACTAAGAAGGTTTATTTTAGTTTTTACTTTTCAGTTTCGTATTTCGTCGGTTTAATTTTTTGTTAAAAAGTTTTTTTTCTTACAGCCCTGCCCTCGATGCAATGGCATTCGTATTTTTGTTTTGCTAATCCGTCGCAATCTTGAAAAATCCTACGCAAAAATTGACACTATAATTTTTTTTTCTGCCCAGGTGGTCCGCGAATATTAACATATCTTCATGAATAACTTATTCACTAAATCCTTATCAACTCCAGCCTAAACAATTTTTTGACTACTATACCTGTGGTGGCCTTAGTGCTCAAAAGTATCTTGTATCGTCGAATGAAATATATTTCCAATAGTATGTTCAAGAAATATTCACTAAACGAAATATGTAACACGAGTCCATTTGTACAGGGTATCACATACTCATATCGATAATATCTTTTTATTATTTCAGAAAACGAATTGTGAAATGAACCAGAAGAAAACAAAAGATAAACTCTTACTGAAAAAGTCCAGCTTAGACATTCCTTTACTGGCCGAGAGAGAAGAAGACAAAAAGTATGCTTCCCTGTTGAGCATGAAATTGAAACCATCCAAAAGTATATCAGAAGTCACAGAAGCTTTAAGGAATGAAATAATATCACAGTCATCCCTACCGATGAGTAACTTTTCACGTAACAAGGCAGAAAAAGCCATGAAAATTCTGAATTCCGGTAAAAAAGACTTGGGAATCGTACCGAAAAGAAGTTGCTCCGAACAAAATGGAAATGAAGATGCCAAGAAGCCTAAAACGAGCACATCTCTGGTAGGCGATTATGGTTCAGGCAGTGAATCTGAAGGAATTGAAGGCTGAATATTAAATATTGCTGAATGAATTAGCATGGAAAACATTCTGAAATTCAAGATTCCTGTTCTGACAAAAACATGGATAAAACCAAAAGTGATTCAGTTGATCTCCTATGAAGTGGGGACATCTCAGGAGAATGGTCATTGTGATTATTTTGTTTAAATAAAACACATCTAAATATAAGAAATATATTCATATAAAAGTTGATTAGCACCAATTTTTGTATTATTTTAAATTATTAAAAGGCTGCAATTCCTGTAATGGCACGACCCAGAATCAAAGCGTGTATGTCATGAGTTCCTGAAATCAACAAAAAATTCAATCCTGAAAAATGGTATTCGAAATCATGTCAACATTTTATGAAGATTTTTCTGTGTAGGTTTTGTTACTGATTTCAAATGCCACCTTAGAGGCAGGGAACTCTCCATAGTCAAGCTTCAATATTTAAAATTCTAGCTGCTTGACTGCAGTGGATTACGATGTTTTTAATATTATCATGATCACACAAGAATTATGAGTTCTGCTTCATTTTCCTTCCGTGGAAATGCAT
This sequence comes from Gonioctena quinquepunctata, assembly GCA_018342105.1. NCBI lineage: Eukaryota > Metazoa > Arthropoda > Insecta > Coleoptera > Chrysomelidae > Gonioctena > Gonioctena quinquepunctata. The sequence continues at coordinate 218,299 of JAFIRS010002071.1, read as the reverse complement.
TAGCAATGATTATTTGGATATTTGAAATGTGTAGTTCAGATTACAGATGAATATATAATTGGAATTAATAAGCATATGAGATTAAAAAGACCAACATTTTCTCACCTTCATAAGTGTTGACTGCTTCCAAATTCATAACATGCCTTATGACATGATATTCATCTGAAATGCCGTTTCCTCCTAACATATCTCTAGCTACCCTCGCAATTTCTAGGGCTTTACCAGTGTTGTTTCTCTTCAGCAAGGAAATCATTTCGGGATTATGCCTAAAACAAAAATGGTTTTATTGCCATAGAATGATAATTGTTATAATACCCAAAAATATAAATCATAACTTCAGTCAAAGTAATTTTTTTTGGCCTTTGGATAGAGAAAAGTATACAAAAATTGCTTAGATCATTTGAACGACAGATATGGAATGCTATATAAAATCACAGTCTTTCAACAATGTTTTATGTACAAAATAATATCTAAAGTTTATATTTTAACCTTTTTACTGAGTAGAATAATAAATAATGTTATTTAATAGTATTGCTAGGTAACTACTCCCCTATAATCTGTATAGTCCAGACCACACCTAATAGAATGAAAAACAAATGTTCACTCATAGAGAAGGATAGCTATGAACCATTGTCTTGACAAAACAATTATATTATATGAATTTGTCCTCAATCAGTCAAGTCGTTCAGAAGTTACATGATCACTAACAGACGCACTAACGATTGGACAGTGTATCATCAGCAAATAGATTTATAAAGTCAAAGTTGTGTTATAAGTTGATGTCATTAACGTAAATTAAAAACAGTAAAGGACCCAAAACACTACCTTAAGGTACACCGAATTTTGTGTCAAATAGGATAGGATTAGTGTCAAATCTCTATTTATTAACCGACGAAACCAAAAAGGAGGAGGTTCTCTATTCGACGCATTTTTTTTTATGTATGATCAAGCATAACTTTTTACAGAAGAGTCCGATTTCGATGATTCTTTTTTCATTGGATAGGGTGTACTTCGAAGTTGGTCCCATTTGAATTTGAACAAAAAAATCCATCCCTAAGGGTAGCAAAATGGAGAATATTGATCGTTCACCCTCTGAATTTTGGTCCGTTAACCGATTCTATCAGGCATAACTTTGTAGTGGGTTTTCCAATTCGGATGATTCTTTCTTTATTAGATAGGGTATACCTCATAGTTGATCGTATTCCAATTTGGAATAAAATAATCCACCCCTATGGGTAGAAAAATAGGGGATGATTGATTTTTCACTTGTGAACATTGGCACACATATGTAGTTGACATTAACAGATCCTCCTACATCCTTCACAATAATTACATTCTATGAAAGGATGGAATTATATACAAAGTGATGGAATCAACTAACCAGAACTTTGAAAAATTGTTAAAGTAGATAATCATATTATTTAACAGTTAATATTTGAAGTAAGCTAGGTAAGTAAGTATTTTGGAAGTAATCAAAAATTAAGTAGGTAGTAATTAGTAGATTTCAGCCACAAAAAATTGAAAAATAAAAAACTTTTTAACAAAAAATTAAACCGACGAAAAAATCAACTGAAAAGCAAAAAATAAAATAAACCTTAGTCTTAATAATAATTGAGCTCCTAACCTAATGTGAGTAACTAATTTTGAGTCGGCGCCAAACAAACTAGCAAATGAATTAGGTAAAGCGTAAAATGATGGCAGGGAGATGCATAGCCGTGTTTTGATTATTTCTTCAAAGTAATATAATGATATTTCATAATTGTTTGTTTGGCGCCGAATCAAAATTAATTACTCACATTAGTTTAGGGGCTCAATTATCATTAAGACTAAGAGATTTTTTGCTTTTCAGTTGATTTTTTCGTCAGTTTAATTTTTTGTTAAAAAGTTTTTATCTTACTCTGATTTAACTTTGCACTCATTTTATTACATATAACCTGAAAATCAATTAATTTCTTTGATTTTTGTATGAAAATAATATACTGATCAGAGTCGTAGCTAGGGGCTGGCTAGGCGCAACCATCAGGGGGGCGAATTTTGCAGACCAAACAACAAATGAACAAACTCGTGTTGTAATATTTCTCTTCCTACATAATAATAAGAACTATTTTTATGCTCAAGCTTAAAGTTAATGTGTCGTTTCTCTTCCCAGAAAATAAGTATTGAAGAGGACAAAATTCAAATCTTGCCAGAGGCGCTCATGACCCTACTACGACTGATATATTTGTACTGTAAGGGTCTTTTTCCTCTATTAGCAAACTTTGGCGCTTCTCACTAGTTTCGGATTTGCCTCATGCGCCACCTTCAGTTATAGTGGGAAGAACACTACTCGGGCAGTCTCAGTGAAGAAAATAAAACACTCCAGGGTTATTATAGTATTGACTAATGTTAGGGGGCCAGAAGGGCAGACTTTACTTGTCTTGATTGGGCTGAATATCTGGGTGTCAACTATGCACTAGATGATTCTACTCAAAATTATAAATAAAAATACTCCATTCTCATTCTCCATTAAATACTGGCAGGATGGCTGACGGCAGCCTCAAGCTATTACAAAAAAAAAACTGGCATGCAATTTATTCTATGAAAGCATTTGAAAGCTAGTGTGGTAAATGTTACGGTAGCAACCAAAAAGTACATGAGGGGAGGGAAGTTTTTACTACTTGATCTCGGCACCGGTGTGTTGTTCAGCGTAATATATTACGTAACTGTTCGGAGGGAACCCAACTCACTTATCTGGTTACGTTTAATTCACGGATTTATTGCGAACATAAATGGTATTTTTATGCCTCTTATTAACGGAGATATGAATTTAAACTTTACATGGATCTTTTGGTTGCCTAACATAACGGGAAAATGGTAACTTCGCTACAGTGAAACATTTTTTTTTTTTATTCATTTATTTATTCAGCCGTTTTGCTATACATTCCAATAATACAAATCAATTATAATACTACTGATAATAATTAGAAAGAAAAAAAAATCAAATGTTTTTTTTTTCCCTACACTCTAAGTGAGTACACACTTGTATTGTGTAGTGAGAAAAAAGAAAAACAAAACAAAACAGCATAACATGAAAACCGACAATTTAAAGTCAGAAATAGGAAGAAGGAACGGAACAGTATAAACAATATAAAAATGGAGGGTTGATAGGAACAGAGTAAAACATACTACAATAGGCAGTAATTGTGTGAATCAAAATTCAACAGTGCAGTTAACATGGCTGTAAGTTGGTGAATAATAATAAATATACACATTTTTTATGTTTCTATAATTCTCAAGAAGTCCCTATAATTACTATAGATATAAAGTTTGATGGCTGAAGTGAATTTCTTGAGATTAGCATATTTTCGAATGGCGAGAGGTAATAGATTATATGCTTTAGGTTGAATATATGTTACAAAATGGTGACTAATGTTCTTGTTGTTAAGTGGTGTAACGAGTAGTTGGTTCACCGTGCCACGTGTATTGTAACCATGATTGAATGTTTGCTGACAATGACCACTCTTATAGGCAGATATTAAAATTGTGAAAAAATATAATGACCGAATATTAAGTATATCTGGAGAATACAGTGCATTTGTCGAGGATCGTTTTTTTCGTCTAAAGATAATTTTTAATATAAAATTCTGGATCACTTTGAGATTTTGTAATGAGTTTTCATACAGACCACCCCACACTAGTATTCCATAGCGTAGGAGTGACTCCACAAGTGATTTGTGTATTATAAGCAACAGTTTAATCGACAGTATCTCTCTCAGTATATAAAATTTGTAAATCAGTTTTCTGAGTTTTGTTGTTAGATAATTGATGTGAGTTTCCCACCTGAGATTTTTGTCGATTATAATGCCTAAGTATTTGATTTGGCTAACTTCTGTGATGTTTTTATTTAGATTAGTGATGTTAATATTCTGGAACTCTGGCCTATTTGCATTATTGGTAGAAAAAGCTATATAGTGTGTTTTTTCAACATTCAGAGATAGCTGGAAAGCATTTAGCCAATCCGTTATTATGTTTAGTTCTCTTTGGACATGTAATTTAGCTTGTGACCAGGAATCACCCTCGAATAAGATCACAGTGTCATTAGCATAGGAAACAATTTTAGCATTTGATAGTGAAAGCATTGAATTGATGTAGAGTAGAAAGAGTACTGGTCCCAGTACCGTTCCTTGAGGTACACCTATCTTGACGGTAGTTGGGACACTTAGCGAGTCATGGACTTTAACTTGTTGTTGTCTATTATCTAAATAATGGCGGAAAACATCCAACACAGTACCACGAATCCCATTTGTTTCAAGAATAGAAAGGAGTTTCTGATGGTTCACTGTGTCGAATGCTTTCGCCAGGTCTAGAAAGACCCCTATACATTTTCTATTCTTGTCCAACTTGCTTATAATTTCATTCACTACAGTGTACATGGCATCACTTGTTGATTTACCTGCCCGAAAACCAAATTGATGACAGTACATACATGTGTGCAAAAACATAAAGATGTGTAGAATGAAATAACATAATTTTTAGTTATTATATGATTGTATGAATTTATATGTCAATTAAAAGTGAGAAACAGTTTTTTCGGCCTATAAAACCCTCATATCATGGATACAAATATGTTAGGGATTGACTGAGATAAATGTATTGTACAAGCGCTATTTTGATGAACACTTTTTTTCAGCTCATTTACCTCAATAAGTTTTCAATTCTAAAGTTAAATGCAAATTTGAATTTCAGAATAATTAGGTAGGAAGGATAGTTAAAATGGGTGGTATTCAACATACAACTCTTTTATTAGATGGGAAACTTGGTTGTTTGTTTTTGTAAGGAACTACAGAAAAAATCTATTTCAAAATATTGTACTTATGAAAAATTGAAACAATATACAGGGTGGGGCACCCCATACGACACGGTCCCTGTAAACCACACCATTAATTTTTTCGGGAATTTCTCCATTTCATTATGTATATTGATTAAGGCTGCAAAAGGAAATTATTTTGGAGTCTACAGGGTGGCTCAAAAAAGTGTGACATATCAAAGTTGTGTTTTTTTAAATGGAACACCCTGTATTTCGTTACACTTTTGAATAGGTCAGGAAAAAATAATATGATTTCATATAAGGTACTATGTACCTAACTATAACCGTTCTCGAGTTATTGATTTTTTTATGAAAATGCTAGGTACAATTGGAAACTAAATAACATCGAAATGTATAGAAATCATCCCTTCGAATTCTGACCAAGCATAAAAGAGGTTTTGGGCTATTGATTTCGATAAAACCCTTTCTTAATATTATACAAAAGATTCAAAAATAATTGTCACTTTTTTATAATTTCGGACAGAGATAACTTTGTTATTTCAAATAGAACACCCTGTATTTTTTTGGTTTGAACAATATAAAATTTAATTATATTTCATTTCATATTGGGGTTCCCTATACAAAACCTAAATAGTTTTTTAGATATTGGCTTTTTCAAATAGTAGTTATTATTTCAATGCATTATTTGAATCAAGATAGCTTTGAAACGACATTTATTTGATTTGCTCACAGAATTCTCATTGACAGTTGTTATACTTCACTTCATCGAAAATATTTACTGTTCACTAAAATGAAGTTATCATTTACATTCATATTCTGACAGTAGTTCATTAAACAGACTATACAACTTTTTTTTATTATTCAACTGAAACAACAACAAGATATGAAACACAAATGTATTCAATTCAAAGTAGGTGCTCGAAATGACGACCATCCTGTTGAATACAAAGAGCCACTATCCCTATGAAAGACTTCTTAACATTTAATAACATTTGAGGCGTCACTCTTCGAAAAGCAGCCCTTATTCTCTCCTTCATATTTTCCAGTGTGGTTGGAGGAGTGTCGTAAACCTCATTCTTCAAGTATCCCCATAGGAAAAAATCGAGGCAAGTCAAATCTGGTGATCTCGCTGGCCAATTTTGTGGTCCTCCCCTACCAATCCATTTATTCGGAAAGCACATATTCAGAAACTGTCTGACACTGAATTTGAAATGTGCCGGAGCTCCATCCAATTGTAACCACATCCGTTGTCTGATATTTAGCGGCACATTCTCCAGAAGCTCGGGCAGATCATCTCGTGAAAATTGTAAAAAATTTTGTCCATTCAAGTTTTCATCAAAAAAGTATGGTCCTATAACTTGTGTACCTATAATTCCTCTCCACATGTTAACAGACCATCTATTCTGGTGATCCAGAGTACGGAAAAAAATGAGGATTCACATCACTATAATAATGGAAGTTGTGTCTGTCTACTAAGCCATTGTTATGAAAAGTAGATTCATCAGATAATAAAATAGAATCCAAAAAATGTTCATCCTCACTAAGCTTGTCCAGAACCCATAGACAAAACTCGATTCGTCGATGGAAGTCTATTTCATATAACTCCTGGTGCATCTGAATACTGTACGGGTGAAATTTGTATTTTCTATTACCCTAGAAATGCTCCGTCTGCTTATCCCTGTATCTTTATCGATCTTACGTTGACTCGTATGAGGGTTTTCTATGATTGATCCCATAATAAGAAATTCATTTTCCTCATTTCCAATGATAGGTTTTAGTCTATTTGCCTTTTCATAAGCTACACCCTCTTGAGTCAGAAGTAAGATCTGCTCTACAATAGTGAGTGTTCAGAGTGGGAAAAGTCCAAAAGTTAATCTCTAAATTTATATACCTCTGAACCTAAAGCATCCAGCTAGAAGTTTCTGAAACCGGACCAGATAGAAATTTATAAACACGTATGTAATATCCATCTATATAAACATAACAAAATCAATGAACCAAGGATTAATCCGCTTTTTATCAATATAAAAAGTGCCTATGCTAATGACCACTAAAAAAACCCAGAAGAAAGTAAACTGATAATAAAAGAAACCCAGACCAGCTACATATATCAATGCAAGCTACAGGGGCGGACTAAGACTTTTTTTCTCGAGGGCCACCTAAGTCAGGAACATTAACAAAAACTGACAAATGGCAAATTTTGAGTGCTGCAAAACAAAACCTTTCCCAGCTTCCTATTACATATGTATCAATTGTTTCAAGATATACCACAGGAGCTGTGCCCAAAAAAACAAAAATTCTTTCACCTTTGTCCAAAATTTTCAAATAACTTGCTGTGATAAACCTGATCAATCCGAATTTGAGGAAAAAAATATTTTGGAGAGAACTGTATGCGAACTAGAAGAAAGCAATGAGATGAAAGATGCACACAGAAAAAATTCTAAAAAAAATGAACTGTTTCTGAGTGAAGTGCAACAGAGGGAGGATGAACTGAATGAAGTATTAAGGCAACAAAATGAGTTGATCGCTAGAGCTAATAATGAAATATTCAAGTTAAAAAAAATTATCGAAAATACGGAGAAGCCCAAAAAAACGCTGTCTACACAAACTGAATCTCTTGCCAAAACTGTTGCGACTCAGTCGGAAAGTACAGTTGTGGCAATGAACATGAAAACTTGTAACAAACTGAAGATATTAACCGAGTAAATACAATACTCTCAAAAAAGGAAGCTACAATAATTAGCAATAACAAAGAATCAAATAGTTCAAATATTAATAATAAGAATCGAATCCTGATAGTAGCAGGAGCTCACGGAAAAAACCTCATAGGACATCTCTCAAGACAAAAAAAGGAACATCAAATGATAGAATCCATATTAATGACAAATTGCAGCAATGAACTTCTAGTAGGGACTGCCATAAAAGAATCAAAAAACTACACGACTTCAGATACATTGATAATATGGACAAATAGAATAAATGTCTCAATAGTAAATAAGCTTGCCTCTCAAACTAACACTAATATAATCATAAAAAATTTCCAAAAGACTAACATATGAAGATCTTAGAATGCAATAACATCCTGAGACGAACAAACTACGAAAGAAATGGACTCCAAATAAGTAGCTTCGGGAAATTGTTCCTAAGTAGAGCAATTCTTAATCTCATCGAAAGCAACCCCCAATGTTGCAACGCAACTATACCTTATTGTACCTTGAAAAAAAAACATACAAATGTCAATAAAGTTGATAAAAAAAAATCGATGATAAATCAGAGTTCAGGAAGAGCTGATGAAGAAAGGACGAACAGCAGCACTGATGGGAAATTTGATATGACGAATCAAGAGGAAAAAGAAACAGTGATGTTAGAGGTGATGTCAGTAGTGATGAAGATAGTGAAAGTGCAAATTTTCTTCTAAAAGCCAGGCCACCACCGACAATATGATATCCATTCTCTCCCTTAACATCCTGTCTGTCCGTAACAAAGCTGATGAATTATATATATTACTCGAACAGCAAGGTTATCCAAAATTGGTACTGCTTTCGGAACACTGGCTTAAACCTGACGAGCCTATTCACATACCTGACTACAGCATTGTATCTAGTTATAGTAGAACTAACTCACTCCATGGTGGAACAGCTATTCTTGTCCACAACTCATTCCTAGATATATCGTTCAATACGGCTGAGATGTACTGTGATATGCCTGAAGAAAAACAATTTGAAATAACCTTGGTATTCTCAAAAAACCTGAATCTTTATGTCGCATGTATCTACAGAACACCTACATCGAATGCCCATATATTCTTAGATAAATTAGAAGATCTTCTTTCAAAAATCCCTCTCCGATCAAAAATCATCTTAGCTGGTGATTTCAATATTAATTTTCAGGACAAAAATGACAACACCACTCAGAGATTAACAAATATGCTCGATTCATTCAACATCTCAAATTATGTTACATCTCCTACTCGCATATCACAGTACTCATCAACCATGATTGACTATGTCTCTTCAAATATTGACGATTCTACTACCTCATGTATAGTTTTACCATCCGGTTTGTCAGACCACGAAGCTATATATACCACAATCACTCTGATTCATAGAAATACCAAAAAACATAACTATGGAAGAATTTATAGTACAAAGAATTATCATAGGTTTTATCACAAATGTTCAGAAATCACATGGTCTAACCTACTGCTAGCAGAAGATCCCTTCAAAACCTTCTACGAAGAAATTGTAAATACATTTCAAATAGCATTTCCTAAAATCAGAATAAATAAGAAAAAACTCAAACCTTGGATCACAAAAGGCATAAAAATCTCGTCTAGAAACCTTAGGTCACCTCATCATATCAGAAAATTCACTAATGATATCTTTTTCCATAATTATTTCAATAATTATAGGAGAATATACAGGAAAATCATCAGAGCTATGAAGAACGCATATTTTAATAAAAGAATAGACGATTCTGACAACAAAGTTAAAGAAAACTGGGCAATAATTAATGAACTTAGGGGAAAAGAGGTTAAAGCAACTCCAACTGATCTGAACTTAAAGCCGGAAACCTTAAACAATTTTTACTGTTCCATAGCCGAAAAACTTAATGATCTCATCACTCCAACTCATGACCCATTAATTTACCTAGAAATTCCTTTTCTTTGAACAGCACTTCTAACTGAATTGAAAGAGGTAATCCAAGACATAAAAAACAAAAAGGCCTCTGGTTTAGATGACATCTCCATAAAAATATTTGAAAACCTTCCTGACGATGCACTTAATGTCATGGTCGAACTTATTAATAGATCATTCACAGAGGGAATCTTTCCGCATTTCCTCAAAACCTCGGTAGTGATCCCGATCCACAAAGGTGGCAATAAAGATGAACCGGCGAACTTCAGACCAATATCCCTTATCCCAACATTAGCTAAAATAATTGAAAAACTAGTAAAACGAAGAATCATGGAATTTGTAGACAACAACAATATACTTAGTGCAAGTCAGTATGGCTTCCAAAAAAACAAAAATACATCCGATGCCATATTTGCTCTCCTGCAGACAGTTTATAATGAAATCAACAACGCGGAAACAACTGCAGCGGTTCTATGTGACTTCTCTAAGGCATTTGACTGTGTCAACCATGATATACTACTGCAAAAACTCAGCAGATACGGTTTTAGGGACAACAGTCATGCTTGGATAAGATCATATCTCACTGCAAGAAAGCAAATTGTAAGGACGTCTTCGGATTCGAATATCAGTGATGTGAAATATGGCGTACCCCAAGGCTCTGTTCTGGGTCCCGTCCTGTTTCTCCTATACATCAACGATCTGACTAACATCCCAATTACAGGAAAACTCACCATCTTTGCCGACGATACTACATTAATGTGGCATAACAAAGACAGGCTGCATACCAGAATGAGTGCAGATATGATTAACGTAAAAGATTGGTGCGACTCTAATTTCCTAACACTTAACACCAAAAAAACCAATGTAATAGCATTCAAATGTACATTTTCAGATATCTCTTTAGGAACAAACACTATCGAAAACAGCACCACATCGAAATTTCTAGGAGTCCATCTAGATAAAAATCTAAAATTTGACGAACACATCAGACAGCTCAATAAAAAATTAGCATCTGGATGTTACGCGTTAAGAAATGTTGTAAAAGAGCTAGGTTTTCCCAACGCTAAGGCTGTGTACTACGCCTTGATAGATTCCCAACTGCGGTATGGTATAGCCTTCTGGGGAGGTTGTTGTAACACACTTATGCAGTCAGTCTTTGTCTTACAGAAAAGAGCCATCAGATATCTTTGTAAGGCCAAGAGGCAAGATTCATGTAAACCCCTCTTTCTTGAGCATAAAATACTAACAGTCATTTCAATATATATAATGGAAACAGTGACCATAATCCACAAGAACAGAGCTAATTATGAAGTCACAAACACTGCATATTCAACCCGTCAAGCTAACCAACTCAGGCTTCCAATACCCAATTCAACTTTGACACATAACTCACTTATATATAATGGTATTAAGATGTACAATAAACTCCCGCTAGAAATTAAAGAAACAACATCGCTAAAACTATTTTAAAAAAAAAAAAAAGCATATTGAGTGATAAAGCCTACTATAATCTACAAGATTACTTTAATGACACACTGTGATATCCTAGTTCATTAAGTATACCAATCTTTTCATCTTTTTATATTATCTGTTTAATCAATCTTATTTATGTTCTTTTATTGTATTATATTACATTTTATTAATGTTATTGTGAAAACTTAACTATTTACAATAAGCTAATGTCTGTTATAATTTTAAAATAAGCTGTACAAATTTTTTAAATTGACTGATTATCGATAATCTTACTGTATAACATTGTGTTTGTTAACAAGAGATAACTCTTAGCAACAATAAACATATTCTCTCTCTCTCACTTCCAGTCCTACGAAATTGATGTAGCAATCGTTTGAAAACCAACTTTTTTGAATGATTCCGGTCTGGATATTTTTGGGCATACACCCTCGACGCCAAAAGGCAATTCTTTAAACACTCACCAATCGCTAAAATCATATCTATCCGCTCTTGAATGGGATAAGTTTTCATTTTCGACGCTAATAATTCAGTGACAATTTTGAATAACGTAAAACACAATAACTGTCAATAAGAATTCTTTCAACAAGTTGAATAAATGTCGTTTCAAAGCTATCTTGATTCAAAGAATGCATTGAAATAAGAACTGCTATTTGAAAAAGCTAATATCTGAAAAACTATTTAGGTTAGGTATAGGGAACCCCACTATGAAATGAAAGATAATGGCATTTTATATTGTTCAGACCACAAAAATACAGGGTGTTCTATTTGAAATAACAAAGTTATCTTTGTCCGAAATTAATAAAAAGTGACAATGATTTTTGAACATTCTGTATAATATTGAGAAACGTGTTTTATCGAAATCAATAGCTTAAAACCTCTTTAATGCTTGGTCAGATTTCTATACATTTCGATGTTATTTAGTTTCCAATTGTACCTAGCATTTTCATAAAAAAATCAATAACTCGAGAACGGTTATAGTTAGGTACATAGTACCTTATATGAAATCATATTATTTTTTCTTGACCTATTCAAAAGTGTAACGAAATATAGGGTGTTCCATTTAAAAAAACACAACTTTGATATGTCACACTTTTTTGAGCCACCCTGTAGACTTTTGCAGCCTTAATCAATATACATATAATGAAATGGAGAAATTCCCGGAAAAATTAATGGTTTGGTTTACAGGGACCATGTCGTATGGGGTGCCCCCCCCTGTATAAGAAATATACCAATCTGCATTAATTACTCACATTTTCTTGTCCTTCAACCTCCCAACCTGGTAGCATCCCATCAGCCCCAATGAAATGTCCGTCGCCATATCCACCATCTTCTTCTGCATTAGTTGGTTGGCTGCCAGCGGTTTCTTGAACTGGTGCCTGTCCAGAGTGTAGCTTCTTGCAATTTCCAGACACGCTTCGGCGGCTCCCAGAGCCCCCCAGGCAATGCCATACCTGGCATTATTGAGGCACCCAAAGGGTCCGCTCATGCCCACTACGTTGGGAAGGAGGTGGTCTTCAGGGACTTTTACGTTGTCCATCAAAATCATACCTAAAAACATCCTTGAATAAGCATCTCTTTTTTTTAGGAATATATTGTTGGTTTTACGATTTTATTTTATTGCTTTCTGTGGATACTTCCAATGAAGTCATTACATTATAAATAAAATAAAGTGTTGATATTTTATTCGAGAATACACTGATAAAAATCTTGTTCTCCCAAAAATTTATGATTTTTTTTGTCGTTAAAAAGGTTTTTTTATTAATTTTTCTTAATTATTATCATATAAAATTGTATTATAATTAAGTAAAAAGTCGGAAATTTTTTACTTTACGGTAAATCTATTGCCAATCAAGTGAATACCACACATTTTTACTTAAATAAATACAATTTTGTGACCTAATTTTTCAAGACATTTCTGCTTGTATAAACAGCAGAAATAAATGGACAAATTGTAGACACATATTTGGTTACCTTCCACAGCTTTTCATTTATTATTGACATTTTGCAGATATAGTTCCCAAAGCCTTAAAATCAAACAGTCAAACCTGTGGTGGATGCTCTCAAAGAGAATTTTCCTTGGATTTTTGGAGCTTCTAAACCTTTTCCATGTTCTTTCTTGTTGATAATGAAGCCCCTGACTTTCGAGTCATCACATCTGGCCCATACAATGAAAATATCCGATATTGGAGAATTTGTAATCCTAAACAAACAAAAAAATTATGTAATTCTATAAGATTTTAGAGTAAACCCTACCATGTTTTGCTGCCATTGAGCGTATATGTTTTTGTAGAAGCATCATATTTAGCCCTTGTTTCCATTGCACCTATATCACTCCCATGGTTTGGTTCGGTCAGTCCAAAACAACCAACATATTCACCTTTAGCTGGAAACGAGTTTCATAAGGCTATATATCTATTCAGGGTGATTCAAAAGTACTTTGACAAACTTCAGGAGGTGATTCCTCACAATATTCTAATATGAATTGTCCAAATAAATATATGTCTGGAAACGCTTCGTTTCCAAGATACAGGGTATTAAAGTTTTATTTTCGTTTTTTTAAATAACTCTCGAAATTAAACGAAAATTGGTATTGAGAGGTTTTTTGAGGTGTCGAATTCGAACCTGATGCCACCTACACGTCTTTTTCTTTTTTGAAGATTCATAACTTTTTTGAGCGTACTTCTAGCACATTTTTCAGTAAAAAAATCAATTCCTCTATCATATCTACGTAAAAAAGCTACCCTTGTTACAAGTCGCTATAAGCAACCGTTTTCTAAATATTTGGACTTGAAAATTTCAAGTCGATTATTTGATAATTGATGCGTGTTGAAGCTATTACCATTATTTTGCATTTTTCACAAGAATGCTTAGGAAATAAATTTGACGTTTAAGTAAGTAGTTTTGGTTTTTTGTAGAGGACGCCACCTATTCTATTCATTTTTACTCGTTTGAAATAGTTATTTTTATATCAAGGGTGCAAAATCTGTATTTGTTTTAATAAAATTTGCAAGAAATATCAACATTTTATTTCAAGAAATTTTGAATATGTAGAATAAAATAAAATAAAGGAAACTAAATTGTATTCAAATAAATCGTTCAAAGTGTCCACCTTCCTGACACTCTACTCATAAATGCTGGTGTTCCGCAAGGATCTATTCTCGCACCAACACTATTTCTACTTCACATCAACGACCTGTTGAAAGCAACTTCATGTCCAGTACACAGCTTTGCCGATGATAGTACCCTCCATACCGCTTTCTCTTCCAGGGCCCCTATATCAGCCCGTGAAACCAGAAATGAACGAGGAAGAAATGTTAATAATATAAATATGGACTTAGCAACAATTCTCGAGTGGGTATCTAATAACTTGGTAGAATTCAATGCAAATAAAACACAAGCATGTCTTTTCTCTAAAAAAGCCGATTTCACTGTGCCTAACATAACTTTGTCAGGAGTAACCATACCACTGAAGTCATCCATATCGATGCTTGGTATTACTATCAGCAATAACCTTTCCTGGGAAAATCACGTGAGGTCCATTGCCAAAAGTGCATCCCAAAAACTTGGTTTTTTTTCCAATATCGATGCTTGGTTGCAAGCAAGAGCTATTTCACCCCCACTCAGCTGCTTATGATCTATAAGGCACAGATCCGACCTGTCCTGGAATACTGTTCCCATGTTTGAGGCGGCACCTAAACATATCCTGAGGCTATTGGATTCTGTCCAAAAGGGCAATTCGTCTCGTCGGTGATGCCTCACACAAACTCGCTCACTTGTCTGGAACACCGTAGAAAAGTTGGCGATTTGTCTCTATTTTATAGATATTTTCATGGGCGATGCTCTTCTGAAATATCAACAATCGTTCCTGCTTTGGCAGTCTCTTGAGACTAACCCGTCAAGTTCAGTCATCACACCCTTGTGGTCACTTTGGAGACCTGCAGAACATCACTTTCCAAAGACTCGTTCATCCACGAACAGCGAGGCTTTGGAACTCATTCCTAGGAGGTGTTCCCGCAGGCATACGACCCTCAGAAATTTAAGAAGAACACCAACTCCTACCTTCTTTCCCTTGGTTCCCACGATGTTCTCTGAACATTACAGGATATCCCTTTTCGTGGGAACCAGAACATAAAAAAAAAAAAAAAAAAACCTTCAGCGAAGATACAGGCATTCAGTCTTCTAGTCATTGAATCTCGTACCCGCTCAAAAATTATTGGTGTGTTTCTTATTGTTTTACAGGCGTCTACTATTCGGTTCCTTAGATCTTCCTCGTTCGCTACTGAAGTTTTATAAACTAGTGACTTCAAATGTCCTAAAAAATAAAAATCTAGCGAGTTTAGATCTGGGAACCTTGGTGCCCACTCCTGTTAGGTTCTTCTACACCCCTACCGATACATCGATTTGGATAGACAGTGTTAAGGAATTCCCTGGCTACAACGCTAAAATGGGCCGGACTGTCACATAATATGTAATTACCAAAACTACTTACTCAAACGTCAAATTCATTTCCTAAGCATTCTTGTGAAAAATGCAAAATAATGGTAATAACTTCAGCACACATCGATTATCAAATAATCGACTTGACATTTTCAAGTTCAAATATCTAGAAAACGGTTGCTTATAGCGACTTGTAACAGGGGTAGCTTTTTTACGTAGATATGATAGAGGAATTGATTTTTCTACTGAAAAATGTGCTAGAAGATACTTAGAAATTCTTCAAAACGTGGTTAGAGCTGAACATTCATGGTACCAGATGGATTGGGCATACCACACAATACAAGAACTGTGGATAGCAAATTGACATCCTTGTTCAATCACTGTTGGTGGTAAAATCGAGGAACAATTCTGTGGCCTGCAAGATCTCCAGATCTTACCCCTTTAGACTTTTATATTTCGGGTATGGTAAAAGATTTGGTCTATTTTTCACAATATAGATGATTTGACACTTTGAATAATACAGACTTTTGATAGTCTTGATCCCAACGAAACCAAAAGTGCTCATATTGAACATTTACATTAGAATGAAATTAAATTTACATTAGAGTTCTATCAACATTGTTCTTGTTCATTAATAATAATTTGTCTTGTGTAATTCAATTTCATTTATTCTTAGCCACAAAAGATTACAATACAGTAGAATACAGAATACATAGGTACATTGAAAACATTGTTAAAATTGACAGGCTTAAGAAGGAGTCCAATTTTTTTATTAAATTATAACATTTGTCTTTTGTTTTCATGGCATACGTGAAAAAGCAAAGAATCTGTTGGGCTTGTCTTGATTTTTGAAAATCGCCTATGCCTATATATGGTACAAAATGGGACCATCGATGCTCAAGAATTAGCCTGGATTTCCATAAATCATCCACATATATATTTATCTTACCCAATAAAGGAAGGTACTGCTGTTTTTGTTCTGCACTTCCATAATCGTGGATCGCACCCATAACCAACGACGACTGGACACTGACAGCTGATCGGTAGGAACTGTCAACTCTCTCTACTTCTCTAGTTAGTAACCCGTAAGCCACACTGGATACTCCCGCACAACCATAATCTTTTATTGTGCAACCCAATACACCGAGTTGTCCAACTTCATTCATAATTTCACGATGAAAGACTAGAATTGAATTTTTGTATATAGAAATCTTTTAAAAAAATAGTACCATGATGAACTAAATGGTAAAAAATATTGAAATGAGATAGGTATGGCTATAACAATAACTACATAACAAGTAAGTAGCTAAGTTTAGATTAAATTAACATTTTTTTTTACTGATATATAATACTGTTGAAAAGGAAAACATTCTCAATTGAATAGGAATAAAAAATGAAGTTATTTTCGTGAATGTCTAACAGAAAACACCTATTTCCCCGGCTAAAGCCATGCTGGACATTGAACTATATCTGATAGATATTTTGAAAGGACTGTAATGTTCGAAATGATTACTAAGAATGAATTAACATTATAATAAAAATATACACTTTAAATTGAAATAATGTTCACACAAAATTATTTGAGAAAATATAGAAACTTACCCTCATTTCTGTTGGCTTCTAGGACTCTTGGGAGCAATTTTTCTTGACAATATGCCCTGAACTGGTCTCTGAGGAGTATTTCATCTTCTTTCAATTGGGATTCCAGATTGAGAGGATCCTGCCAGTTGAAGGGAACTAACAGAAACACAATGAAGGAAATTGTGTAATTGATTACTTGAATGATATCTCCTTGAAATCTTCACTCATTATAAAATCTCCTCTATATTTCTTTCTGTGAGTCTATGCAGAACCTGATGTTATTGTAATAACTTGATGATTTTTGTATCAACCATTTTATTGAAATTTTCGCAGGCAATTCATTCATTTGTTTGAAAATATGAACAGGGTGTTCATAAATTAATTCAATTTGCTATTAAAATACTTTCAGAAAAAAACATATTGAAGAGGTAATTTCTAAAGAAAAACCATAATCTCACCCGTTGTGGCTGCTTTCTGTGAGAATAACCCTGATGAAATGATGAATTAATTAAGGAAAACATTTGAAATTGAATCAGTGTGCCATGAAAATCTTATTTTTTGTCATACAAATTTCGGGAAAAATATTAAAATAAAACACTGTGTTAAACATAAAAAGGATACTATTACGGGCATTATTTGCAATTTTTCCAATTATTCTTGCAGAATTGAGAGACATTTTTCTAGCTCAAGCAGTTTCAAATAATCCCCAACATGTAAAATGAAAATCAAAAAGAATACTGCATAATCAGTTGATATCTGCTTGATTTCTTCATTGACCCTGTGACGTTTATTTGTTACATCTAATGGTAGTTCACGATTATTTTATCTACATTTGATTATTTTTATTTCAAAACAAAATATTCCATTGAATGACAAAAATATTACAAATTGGCGATAGAATATTTACGAGTACACGACATCTACATTCAACGTCCCGAACCACTCGGACAGTGAATAACAAAAAGTGTGTTTACTATAAATATGGACTGTTGTAACATAACTATAAATTATTTGTTGATGCTATTTGGAATTATGGTAATACTGCCAACATAAGTGGTAAGGCGAAATTAAGGCAACATTAATAATTGATTGATGAGTCGCTTTCGAAATTGTATATAGTGTTGAATGTTTTAGTTTTGAGTTGTGTTGAGTAGAAAAATATAATTTTCTCCGTATTACCTGGTTATTTTTGAGATTTTGTTAAATTGGCAATTCTGGGCCATAACTAACGTAATCGTCAAAAATGGAGGTATTGTCGGAACCCCTTTAGTTACATATTTAAAATAACCTTGATGTAGGTCAAGAACACATAAATGGAAAGTGTGACTGTATGCACGTACCGATATAATCGAAGAAAAAAAAATGGATTTCGTGCATAAAATAATTTATTCAATTGTAGCAAAGCGCTTTCGACCGTTAGGTCATCATCAGTGCGTACTCGTCAGGTGTACAAGAAGCCAAAAAGACCATAAACATCTCATGATCAATGAAAATTGTATAGGTTTACATAACATACATGTTAAAATAAGTATTCTAGGCCAGGATGACACTTCAATCTCAAGCTTCAATAACCAAACAAACAAGTTTTGGTCGAAAATAGTTTTTTTTCCAGGCTTATTAAAGCTTTATCGTAAAAATTTCAAAGGTTTTTTAATAATTTATTTATGGACAATCAACTGTTAACGATAGTGCAAGGAATTAGTTACACCCTGTATAAACCGATTTGTGGAACAGACTTCAATGATTTTACTCATCCATGGCGAGCTTATTATTGATAATTCTAAAAACTATATTATTTCTACTCTCACAGACAGTTGAGAGCTGAATTGAAGAGAGATTCGAACCAAAATTATTCAACTACCTTTTTATTTGCGATGGAAATATATTACTGGTATATTCAGTACTACTGAATATGCTTGGTTGAAGTATATAAGCATATTGGTGTTACTGAATGTTATTTGTTCACTGCTAGGGTATTTTGACAATCACATCTCCTATCCGTGATTCATAGTTCGGCATGTCCTGATAGTTGGTGTTTATATTTCATTTTGTATCGCCATTACCAATGTAATGAGCATACCTGTAATCTTTTTAGGACCTTGGCACTTGAGTGCGACACGACATCTGTGTTACGGTAGCTCAATCAAGGATTATTGTTCAGAGAACAGATAACAGATGCCGTAGCTAGATCAGTTCATGATTATAGTCCAGTTCATTTGGATTCATTGTCCAGTCGAGATTGATTTCATAACAAAATTGTAACGAAAGACGTATAACTGATGGCGTACAAATATGTTTTTCTAATTTTGACATTTAAAGTGACACTTTTCAAAACTCGTTGACGTTATCAAATGTTTTACTTTTCATCACCAGTTGCGAAAAGTAAAATTTTTCGCAACTGGTGATGGAATAGTATATTACATTACTAGTGCGGAAAGTGACATTTTTCACACGATTTGGAAATATTGTGGCACGAGGCGGAAGCCGAGTGCGGCAATCACACGAGTGTGAAAAATCACTTTCCCGCGAGTAATGTACGTTATTTTTCCTACGACCACCTATTTTATTAAACAATATGTAAATATTAGATCGTATATATTGAGTTGCCTGACTAATCTTACGTTTTATATGTGACAGTCTATGTTTGAATATTTTTTCTATAAAAAGTGCACATGAATTAAGAATTACTTTTATAGTGAAATAAAGAAATAACGATAATTAACGTTTATTTGAAAAAATTACAATAAGTAAGTACTTGTTGAAAAGGGAAACATTCTCAATTGAATATTGATAGAAAGATTTTTCTGTGAATTGAGAAATCCACATCTGATTTTATGAACATCCTGTTTATATTTTCAACAAATCAAGTAAGTACTTATTAGGCGAGTAGTTTGCGTCAACACATGTTCACCTCCTACGAGAGATGAAGATGGGTTGCGGAAACTTAGGTGGCTACCTCCAAGTGGTATCGCTGGATAACGGGGTCGACAAGGAAAATCCAGTGGGAATGACCACAAATAGTCAAAACCTGCGGATCTCTAAGTCAATCTCAAACCAAATGCCACCACAACATGGCTTAATCCAAGGCGTCAAGCGACCCGTGCCGAGGGATGGATGATACCTGAGCCAGTCAGGTATAAAAAACGGAGCCTCTGGGATACATGGCGACCTCCCAGAGTAATCTGCCTTACACCTGCGCAGGGGCACCGCAGGTGTGGACGACCCTTTCCCACACAAACAGCCTGGGAACTTCCAGTTGAAGAAGACCCAACACCGATAGCGGGTATGGAAGTCGAGGAGATTCCAGTTGAATCACACTCGGCACCAGAAACCGTAAACCCAACCGAGGAGGGATCAGCAGATGGTCGAACACCTACTGAGAAACTCCCGGAAACAGAGTGGATTCCAAAGCCATTTGGTAAAATGGAAACCAAAAAGATTCTTCAGCTCATCAAAACCCAGGACATGGGGATAGATACTGAAGAATGGCTTGTCATCAAGAGACAAGAGGAGGCCTCGGGTCTAACTCTTGTATTTCAATCTTCGACTGTGACGCCCTAAGTGGTGGGCGACACAGAATCTTTGGAGAGATCGGCCCGGAAACGGGCATGAGTCCGAAGAACCTTATCAACGGGCTTCTAGACCTAGTTAGGGGCACAAACCTGTTTGAATGAGGAACCACTGACGACAGAGTGATACAATAGACCCCAGCTGGTCGCAGTGTCAAGGGAAGCTAAGTGCCAACCCTGTCTCTGGCTCGTCAGCCTTAAACCAACCAACCAACCAACCAACCAAGTACTTATTAGATACAACTGGGGAACAAATTGAATTATTTGGAACCATAAAAATTAAAAGTAAATTGGTTATTGTTACAATTTGTAAATTGTAACGGTGTTTGCGAAAGATTCGTTTCAATATTTTCTCGGATGCTGCTTGTAATTATTGTGCTCATCGAAGAAGTTGAGGGTTTTGAATTTATGTTTTATAATATGGCTGATTGAGCATCAGTGTCTTCCGAAGTTCTACGCACAGCGCTGACAATTTTAGTGGCGGTGTTCATTCTGTTGGTGTGAGAATAATCTCTATACCCCTCAGCGACAGCAGAGGATTTCCATCCTCCGTGTCTCTTGAGAGTGGTAATATCTCCTCCTGCATCTACTAGGATCGTAGCTGAGGATCTTCGGAAACAATGACTGGTGTAAGTTTCTGGATTCTCAAGTTTTGAAAATTTTGCTACTAAGGTGGGTACAGATCCCATTTTGTTGATACACTTGCTTGGTGCATTTTTGGTGTTGGTAGTTAAAAAAAACTTCTTTTCGTGGGTTGCTGGTCTTAATTTAGCATTATTTTCATAAAATTCTTCCGTAATATTGAATTTTCTATCTATTTTATTTTTTGTATTTTTGATTTCAACTATTGCTGCTGAACCTAGATCTTCAATGTCGTCTACAGTAATTTTTATTAACTCTTGCTTACGACATGCTTCTGATATACCGAAAATTAAAGCAACCTGTAAGTTAACATAATTCTAATAGTAAATTAATGAATATCACATTGCTTTAAACTCACCTTAATAAGTAGAAATTGATCATCAGGAGCTGTTGTAATAAACTGATTTATCTGCTGGGTTGTTAAAATCATTGATTTTTTTGGTTTATAATAGTCATTTTTTCTTTTCAAAAAAGCTTTCACCTTAAGATATTTTGAGATATCTACGTTATGATTAATGTATAAAGTAGTGCGCAGCATAGAGTACAGAGACCACAGTGTATTTGGTCGTACTTTCTTAGATAATTCATCTATGTATGCTAGGATCACATTTTCAGAGAAAGAACTTTTGATTTCTTTTATTCTTCTCCAGTTGAGAAATTCATTATAAGCTCGTTCATATCTATCTCTAGACTTTTCTGGTAGAATTTGTAAAGAGGTTATTTTTGCTGCCTCTATGATTTCTGGTGGAGTGCAATCCAATTCATTTTCAGACTCCATAATTATTTACGAAGGTATTTAATATGCGTGGGATAGGTAATAAACTAAACTAAAACTTTTGTACAACTCTGACATTTAACAAGGTTTTACTTTCGATCATGTACCTACTATCGCGAAATGTCTATTTTTTGTGGTATTGTGTCGTGGAATTGTTTCAAAGCCTACTTAGATTTTTTAATTTTCAAATAATGTGCCCGCGTCTGGTTCTCTGGTTGCCTATCTTAGATACAGGTAGTTCGTATTAATACAAATTACTGAAATAATTATAAATTAACAGTTTAAGCTTTCGTTGCTATCCTTTAATTATATGAACTTTAAAAATTGCTAAATTTTGTTTTAATAAAATGAAAATACAAGAAATATCATAATTCTATTAATGTAAATCGACTTACGAGATAAACATATCTCTGATAACGTTAATTCAAATCTGAATTAGCTCAGATGGAAGAGTATACGGTGGATGACCGCAAGGTTGTGGGTTCGATTCTCGGCGTCAACATTTTTTTTCTTCTTTTCTTTATTTTCTACAAATAATTAGTTTTTAGTCCAGTTTTTATGTAAATAATATCAATAAGGAAAAGCAATTAATAATTACATCTGTAAATCTTACATGATTCACGGGTTTGACGGCTTATTGACAGCCGTGCGGAAAGTTACTTTCCGCACTAGTGCGGAAAGTACTTTCCGCACGCGTGAGAATGAAGGTCACTTTCCATGGGGATAGAGAGTGCGATATGTGTTGCTTTCCTATGTGGTCGTAGGAAAAGTAAATTTCACCACCAGTTGCAAAAAATACAGGAATAAAATTTGTTATGATTTTAAGGCTAAACTACTTTGAAGTACTTCTTCACTGCACTAAAAAGTGAAAAATAATTTTAATATTCAACGACTATGACAAAAAGCGTGGGGTGCTTTGACGAAATCAATTAAAATAGTCCAAGATACCAGAGCCGGCAAACCTACGTCATTTTAGCAAAGCTGAAATTTTGACTATGAATGTGATGTGTAGTTGAGAACGTATGCGTACTTGTTAGCTTGAAAGCGAGGCCCTTTTACAGGTAGCAGGTACAAAAGTACATAAAAAACTTTCTTACTTACGTTGAAGTATGGTAATGTGTTTGACAATTAATGTGGTCCAGTTGATCGAGCGGTCTGAGGCGCTAGACTAAGCTCTGGATCTCAAAAGTTAGCGTGGGTCGAATCCCCACCACTTGACGATTTTTTTTATTTGTCACTTTAAAATTGAGAAATGGTTTGTTTTTTTTATTTGAATATTCATCGTCGTTGAATATTAAAATTATTTAAAAATTTTTAGTGCGTTAAAAGCGTGTTCTTCAGTTTTTTTAAATATATATTTTTTATATTTCTAACTTGAAAAAGGATCACATTATATCAAAATTAGAAAAAATATTGTGTGAAACACGTTGGGAAACACTATTTTTCGTAACTCGCTTTCTTTTGCACAAATAACTATTTTTTAATTTTGACATTTAAAGTGACACTTTTCAAAACCCGTTGACGTTATCAAATGTTTTACTTTTCATCACCAGTTGCGAAAAGTAAAATTTTTCGCAACTGGTGATAAAAAGTAAATTTCACCACCAGTTGCAAAAAATACAGGAATAAAATTTGTTATAATTTTGAGGCTATTCAATACATAATACCTATGTATGGTAAAAACTAATTATAAAAATGTATAACATAATTTGAACAATTGGTGATATTGACCCCAGCTGACAAAGTAGTTTTCTATGTAGCATTAATTTCCGTTTTTTCCATGGAAGTCTCTCCAAGGATGAGAACACGCTTTTAACGCACCAAAGAGTAAAAAATAATTTTAATATTCAATGACTATGCCAAAAAGCCTGGGGTGCTTTGTCGAAATCAATTAAAATAGTCCACGATCCCAGAGCCGGCAAATCTACGTCATTTTAACAAAGCTGAAATTTTTAGTATGAGTAGTGTAATATGTAGTTAAGAAAGTATGCATACTTGCTAGCTTGAAAGGAGGGCGGTTTTACGGGTAGCAAGTATAAAAGTACATGAAAAACTTTCTAACTTACGTGAAATATTGTAATGCGTTTGACAATTAATATCGTCCAGTTGGCCAAACGGTCAGAGGCGCAAGATCTATGCTCTGATATCAAAAACTGGTGAGGATTCGAATCCCTACGCTTGACGATTTTATTTTTATTTTTCCCATCGAAATTGAGAAAATATTTGTTTTTTTTTTATTTGAATATTCATCCCGAAACTAAATCATTTCTCAATTTCAGGCTAGCAAGTACGCATACGTTCTCATACTTAAAATTTCAGCTTTGCTAAAATGAGGTAGGTTTGCCGTCTCTGGGATCTTACTCTAAGAGTATTATGTTTTTCAAAGATATGTAACCAAAAAGCACCCCTTGCTTTTCGGATGTCTTGCAGGAATGTGCGGCTGGCTTCTGTTTATTGACTCTGTTGATTTGTTGTTTTCTACCAAGTTTTGTTCGCCCTTGCACTTCTTTACCGTACTGATGAGGGCCGAAAGCCCGAAACACGTGTCTACGGTTAACACTATTCTTTGAGGGCTATGTCCATTAAGTTCCTTCCATTTAGTTTAACAGGCCCCTCGATATTCCTCTCTTTCATCTCTATAATCCAGGACTCGGATGTCACGCAGGTAGTGTGACGTTGGTTGTTGACCTGGAATGCAGGATCTGCTAATCATCCAAGGATTATCATTCAAGGATCAGCATTCAATTATGAAACACCCTGCATTGCTCCATTTCAATAAAGGATGTTACTTTCTCAAGAGTTTTTAATTTTTCATCGGAAGTGGTATAAATACGAAAAACTTCGTATTTCAAAAGAATGATTTATTTCATTGATTTGTTTGAAAATATGAACAGGATGTTCATAAAATCAGATGTGGAATCATCTGCGACTATTCAATATTCAATTGAGAATGTTTCCCTTTTCAACAAGATTTATTTCATGTTAGAACATATTTTCAATTGGCGTAAAATAAATAACAGTGCCACAATTATTAGAAGTTATAGCTATCTACAAAAGTCTGCAATAATTCCCAATATTTTTACGTTGACAGAAATATCAATTCAAGTAATAGAATTATTGACCTTCAAGTAGGAGAGAAAATACAGAATAGTTTGAAGCTTAGTTTAATACTGCAAACAGCTTACTTTGACAAGATGTGTCCGATGTATAAAAAATACAGGGTGAGTCGACAGGATTCACGTGGTTCATTGCTTCTTAATGTATCACTATTTCGATTTCTTATATTTTTTTTGTCAAAGGGACCATCTAAGACCACCTTCCAAAATTATTCTCAATCATACAGGGTGCATCACTGATGCGTGGCTAACCAAAGTTGTTCTTTTTCAAATGAAACACCCAGTATATTTTCATATAATCCAATCGGCTGTTCCATTGGCTGCTCAACGATTTTTTCAATTTTGAATTCCGTTGCGGCGTTGCCGAGTTATTCAGAAGAAATCTATTTTGTAGACTTCTTTTCGAAAAATTACCTATTTCACATTTCGAAATATTTAGTGAAGATAATTGGGGAATCGATGGTCGATATGATGATGTTCATTGAGAATACCAAGAATTTAGAATAAATTGTACAGGATGTTCGATACAACAACACAAACTTAGCCATTTTCAAACATCGTTATTTTGATTTTTTCAAATGGAACACCCTGTATATTTTCATTTTATTCAACTCCTTTTCAATAACTCTACATTTTTCGTTCCTCATGTCATGTACCTAAAACAACTCGTTTCCGAGATATTCTACATCCAAAAGATGGATATTTTTCCACAGAAAATATTGACAATGTTTGCCTTTGGTATTATATTTGGAATTAAACTTAGCATAAAAATCATATTTATTCGAATCTAACATAAAATAACAATAATGAATGCAGCAAATGTTCAATGTGCCTGCCATTTTCACCAATACACACTCTCAATCTGTTTCGGAAATTAGTATCCACATGTGCCAGCTTTTCCTCTGAAATTTCCCTGAAAGCAGTACGAATTCTTGAGTTGTAGGCGGAGTTTGATAGACAACCCATTTAATGTATCCCCATAGAAAAAAATCAATTTTTGTAAGGTCCGGTGACCTTGGAGGCCACTGAACTGGCCCTCCTCTACCTATCCATTTTTCACGGAATTCATTATCAAGGTATTCCCGCACATCAGTGTGGCAATGTGCAGGCGCGCCATCTTATTGTAGCCACATTCTCTACCCTATTGCCAATGGAATATCATCTAATAAATTTGATAACTGACTTCGCAGATTTCTTAGATATTTTCTTCCATTGAGATGACCGTTGAAAAAAAAGGGCCCAATTACACGCCGTCCAATGATACCTCCCCAAACATTCAGTGACCAACGTTGTTGGTGATTGACATATCTAACAAAATGAGGATTTCCAGTTGCATAATAGTGCATATTATGCCGATTCACATGACCATTGTTGTGAAACGTGGCTTCATCCGAAAATAGAACATACTAAAAAAAAAACAGGTTCTTGGTTGATTTTATCTACACCCATTGGCAAAACCGCATTCGCTTTGGAAAATCTTTTTCAGTCAGCTCCTGCATTAACTGCATATAATATGGATGGTAATTGCATTTTCTCACCATCCGAGAAACACCACATTGAGATATTCCCAACCCCCTACTGAAAATACGTGTACTCACATGGGGATTCTCGGTAATATGCAGTCAAGAGTATTTTCATCATTCGTTACAGGACAAGCACGATCAAACTTTTTGTAAAATACTTTTCCGGTTTCCTCAAATCTTGTTTTGAGGTCTCGAAATGCTCGCTGGTCTGGATGTCTTCTCTCAGGAAACTTTTGTTCGTATAATCTAGATGCCAGTAAGCAATTGCCATCACTTTCCCTCAAAGCATACACCATTTTAACCATGTCCTCTAAATGATAATTCATAATGACACAATATTTTTAACACAACTGGATTGTAGTTTGACAGTTACCTCTATTTACAAATTCCGATAATCATTTTTTCAGCGGTAGTCATGGATAACTAAACTAAAAAAATAGTTACATTTGAAAATTTCTTTTGCTATGCTAGTTATTCATGAGTTGCCAAGAATGCTTTTGAAGATGGAAAAAAATTATTGAAACATCATTCAGTATCAGTATTTTCTATGAACAAACATGTAGATAAAAAAATCTATAGAATTGTTGATTTTATATTGACCAATTCCTTTAAACCAGAATATCTCGGAAACGAGTTGTTTTAGGTACATGACATGAGGGAGGAAAAGTTTAGAGTTATTGAAAAGGAGTTGATTTAAATGAAAATATACAGGATGTTCCATTTGAAAAAATCAAAATACCGAGGTTTGAAAATGGCTAAGTTTGTGTTGTTGTATCGAACATCCTGTAAAATTTATTCAAAATTCTTGATATTCTCAATGAACATCATCATATCGACCAACGATTTCCCAATTATCTTTATGAATATTTCAAATGTGACATAGGTAATTTTCCGAAAAGAATCTACAAAATAGATTTTTTTGAATAACTCGGCAACGCCGCAAAATAATTCAAAATTTAAAAAATCGTTGAGCAGCCAATGGAACAGCCGATCGGAATATATGAAAATATACCGGGTGTTTCATTTGAAAAAGAACAACTTTGGTTAGCCACGCATCAATGATGAACCCTGTATGAATGAGAATAATTTTGGAAGGTGGTCTTAGATGGTCCCTTTGACAAAAAAAATATAAGAAATCGAAATAGTGAAACATTAAGGAGCAATGAACCACGGGAATCCTGTTGACTCACCCTTTATAGTAGAACACACCAAGCTCATTATAAATAACTGATATGCCTAGATTCACTATAAATTTCATAGAGTAGTATTGTGTTGTATGAACATACCTGAATTTACCTATTAATTAATTACCTTTTAAATAATATTAAAAAAACCGACGAAAACAGAAACTGAAAAGTCAAAAATAAACATTCTTATTAATAACTAATCTCCTAAACTAATGTATGTAACTAATTTTGAGTCGGCGCCAAACAAACAACCAACGCGAAAAATCATTGAATTTCTTGAAAAAAAAAAAATCAAAACGCCACCGCGCATCCTGCTGTCATCATTTTAGGCTTTACTTAATTCAATTGCTAGTTTGTTTGGCGCCGACTCAAAATTAGTTACATACATTAGTTAGGAGATTAGTTATTAATAAGAATGTTTATTTTTTACTTTTTAGTTTCTGTTTTCATCTGTTTTATTTTTTGTTAAAAAAATTTTATTTTTCAATTTTTTTGTGGCTGAAATCTACTAATTACTACCTACTTAATTTTTGGTTACTTCCAAAATTCTTACTTACCCACCTTACTTCAACTATTAACAGTATAATAATATGATTATCTACTTTAACTATTTATTGTTTTATAATATAAATTATTTTTTATAGTTCTGTTTGGTTTATTTCATCACTTTGTATATTCCATTCTTTTATAGAATGTAATTATTGTGACGGATGTAGGAGAACAAAAATAATGACATTAGCGATCTGTCAGTGTCAACTACATTCTTTACAAGTGAAAAATCAATCATCCCCTATTTTTCTACCCATAGGAGTGGTTGTTTTTTCAAATTCAAATGGGACCAACTTCGAAGTACACCCTATCCAATAAAAAAAGAATCGTCGGAATCGGACTCTTCTGTAAACAGTTATGCGTGGTCATACATAAAAAAAAAGCGTCGACTAGAGAACCTCCTCCTTTTTGATTTCGTCGGTTGAAAATAATAACTATGTCAGCAGTACCCAGTGCACTTTTTTGTCGTGAGAGCTCGGTCTATAACGGGATTCCTAGTGATATAGTCCGTGAAGAAGCACCAAAGCAAGTCAGATCATAAGAATGTTAGAATAATTCCTTTGAAATGAAACTTCACCCGACTCAACAAACCGAATGCGAATTCTGCCAGAAGGACGAGGAAATAACAAAACTACACACACCGGCATATTTAAAGGAAAGCGGATAAATTCCTTCTTTTTGGGAATACTTTCGAAGGAATCTCTTGCATTTTGTTTCACAGAGTTTTGTGCTATTGTGGAGTTAAGGAGTTAATTTAAATTGCGCATTTTTTTTGCGGATGGAAGCCAAAGCTGTCTAAATTCGATCGATAGTAGGAAAAGATTATATCGACTTTGAAAAAAACAAAATGCACAATTAAATTTTACTCCTACTGACCACATTGGTGGAGACTCGGTTGTGGTATGGGCATGCAGATGGTCCAACAGTAAATACACGGTCTGTGGGGGAAAATGTTGGTATTTCTCAGAAAGTTCTTAGCGGAAATTCTAGAGAAAAACTTATCCATTTCTAACACTTTCAAAGAGTGCAGAATTTCCATTATAAAGATTTTGTAGGTGGTTCTTAAAAAATAGCAAAAAATTCTGATTTAAACGGTATTGTGCTGTGATGAATCTTGTTTTACGTGAAATGGAGTTTTCAATTTTCATAATCGCCACATACACAGAAAAAATTTACAACAAAAACGCAGTGGCACTGTTTGGACTGGAATTATTGCAGGAAAAAGATTGAAAGAAGTGTATCTCAATTTATTACAAAATTATCTACCAATACTCCTTGGAGGAGTACCATTAATACGTTGTGACATGTGGTTCCTTCAGATGGCTCCCCACCACAATTCAATAGAAATATTACCTTGTTATCACGTATACCCATCGTTGGATAGGCAGAAACGGAGACATCTTACGGCCCCCTAAGTCCCCAGATTTCAACATCCTAACATTATTAATAAGTCCGGTATGAAATTGAAACCGAAAATGAATTGAATCATCGGATTTTTTAAGCTACCGAGGTTGGACGCTATAATTTAAATGAATATGATATTAATAATAATTGGATTCGTTGTGATATTCTTTGAGAGAAAAACATCTACTATTTTTCTTGGAAACTGGGATGATTAACCCAAAGTTACGTTTCGTTGCGTTTTTTTCTATTGCTCCATACACCAGGAGTAATTATTTTCCAAATAATACGTTGTACAGAAGAAATCATTACCTATAATTAAAAAAAAACTAGCAGATGTCAATGAAACTGTTCTGACTTGAAAGTGCGCCATCTTCACAGTCGAAGTTCAGAAATCAATAAAAATAATTGAATGAGAAACTTTCGTTGTTTTAAATAGTAAATAAACATAAAGTCCACAAATCTCTCGAGTCATATTTATAAAAAAAAACAATTCAATTAATCAACATGAACAATCATTGATTTGTTGAAAATATGAACAGGATATTCATAAAATCAGATGTGGAATCATCTGCGACTGAAAGATAAACTTTAGTCACTATCTTCCATCGTCAAGATAACCTCTTGTGGGGTATTCATGTTTAAAAGGGAAACATTCTCAATTGAATATTGATAGAAAGATTTTTCTGTGAATTGAAAAATCCACAATTAAAATGAAGTTATTTTTTGTGAATGTCTAACAGAAAACAACTACTCCCCCGGCTAAAGCCACGCTGGACATTGAACTACATCTGATAGATATTCTGAGAAGGCCCTAACTCAAAAGAAAAATCTGAAATTGAAAATTTGCATTTTTATTCAGATAGTAATTTGATTTTCTATTCCAGTCTTAATTAAGAACTCATAAAGATGAATGGGGCAAAGAAGAATGTTTTCCAAAAGAGAGTACTCACCAGAAATCATTCGTAACATTGACGCAGGAGAGACATCGCATTCACTAGGTCTTCAATATATTTTTGTCGACGAAAATCTATTTCACGCTTCCACGATCATCAGGAGGACCGGAAGAAATGGGAAACACATTTTCAACAAGCAATCTCACTTTGCAAGGATGGAAAAAGTTATAATCATTTCTTTTGGAGAGACACTTTGAAATTAGTGTTTTCTGACATTAAAACCTGTCATGGGGTATGATAGATTGATTTTTTCTTTTGAGTTAGGGCCTTTTCAGAATATCTATCAGATGTAGTTCAATGTCCAGCATGGCTTTAGCCGGGGAAGTTAGTTGTTTTCTGTTGGACATTCAAAAAAAATAACTTCATTTTAATTGTGGATTTTTCAATTCACAGAAAAATCTTTCTATCAATATTTAATTGAGAATGTTTCCCTTTTCAACATGAATACCCCACAAGAGGTTATCTTGACGATGGAATATAGTGACTAAAGTTATCTTTCAGTCGCAGATGATTCCACATCTGATTTTATGAACATCCTGTTTATATTTTCAACAAATCAATCTATCATACCCCATGACAGGTTTTAATGTCAGAAAACACTAATTTCAAAGTGTCTCTCCAAAAGAAATGATTCTTACTTTTTCGATCCTTGCAAAGTGAGATTGCTTCTTGAAAATGTGTTTCCCATTTCTTCCGGTCCCCCTGATGATCGTGGAAGCGTGAAATAGATTTTCGTCGACAAAAATATATTGAAGACCTAGTGAATGCGATGTCTCTCCTGCGTCAATGTTACGAGTGATTTCTGGTGAGTACTCTCTTTTGGAAAACATTCTTCTTTGCCTCATTCATCTTTATGAGTTCTTAACTAAGACTGGAATAGAAAATCAAATTACTATCTGAATGAAAATACAAATTTTCAATTTCAGATTTTTTCTTTTGAGTTAGGGCCTTTTCAGAATATCTATCAGATGTAGTTCAATGTCCAGCGTGGCTTTAGCCGGGGAAGTAGTTGTTTTCTGTTAGACATTCACAAAAAATAACTTCATTTCAATTGTGGATTTTTCAATTCCCAGAAAAATCTTTCTATCAATATTTAATCCCTTTTCAACATGAACAATCATATATCTAATAATATTCTGGGTACGTCCGGCGTTCCTCAGGGATCCCATTTGGGCTTCTACTGTTCAACATTTATATTAATGATATAAACGAGGGCTTCCATTCTTCCAGATTTATTATGTTTGCAAATGATCTGAAAGTATTTTTTTTGTCACTTGCCACAATGAATCGATAATGATTCAGAAAGATCTAGACTGATTCAGTCTAGGAAGATCTAGACTGAGTAATGTAAAATGATAGCCTTCATCTCAAGATCTTGGTATAGTCCCCGATTCCAAATTATTATTTAACGAGCACATATGTATTGTCTCCAAGTAAGCCAATAAGATGCTGTGTTTCATAATCAGATCTTGCTACGAACGGATAAATCACAAAACCCTCAGAACATTATATATGTTAAGAGAGTCTTGACTTATGGTGCAGTGTTTTGGAACTCTCTTTATGATATTTATACGCAAAAACTTGAGAGTATCCAAAATAAAATCATTGATTACGTAAATAGGAAATGCTTTCCATATATCAATGAGAGGCGTAACGTTCGGAAAAACCTGAACCTAATTTCACTCGAACACAGTCGAAAGAAATCCTTTACAAAGTTGTAAAACACGAAATTGTCTGTCAGATTCGATATAAAGACTAGGCTAGACGCTGTGTTGTCACATAATAAAAAAATTACACAAGTAACCCCCTCACCTCACTTACTCACTAATTTAGTGTAGTTTACCTACTGATGATCATAACTTAGTTATCGAAATGCGCATATATATATATATATATATATATATATATATATATATAGATGTGAAGTGAGTGAGTGTGGTGAAGGGGTTACTTGTGCATTTTTTTTTATAGATTCGATATGCCGTACCAGTTTACAATACTCGCCATACTATATTATTCTCCACCGAGCAAGCAAATACAAAGTATTTTATAAATTCCCCTTAACCCAGGATAATGAAGACCAAAAATATATTATCAAAATCCGCGTGCATCGACATATCTGCAAATAGCCTCCACAAATTCCAAAATATCTTGAAAACACACTCCACTGAATATCTGTCAAGTTGAATTCCCAATAATTGTTTTCCCATAGTATTCATATCATCCTGAGCAAACAAATATATATATATATATATATATATATATATATATACCTTTTATTGCAATCTTATAATCACTAGTAGATACATTTTTTGGAGTCGTTTGTATCCCACAATAAATAAATGAATAAAATAAATACACGTAATCAAAACCTAATAAACTTAATAACTAAGCTGATAACCAAATCAGACGCAATTCGTCCAGAAAACTAGGTCTATAACCTCTAAAGTTGTGGAAACCATCAAGCGTAAAAGGTCTGTTATCATCGCAGTCCATGTAAAGTGAACAATCACCCTGAGGGTATTGCCAGCTGGAAATTTCTCCAGAGGAGATCACCCTGATACGACCCCTATCAGAGATGAACTGAACTGTTGAGAGAAGTAATGTTTATATTCCCGTCATAGAACTGTTGTTTTATTTTCACGATTTGCGAAGGGCGAGCACTATCTAATAACGAATTTTTTGATACAAATTTCGTTCGCTGATAAATAAAACTGTTGTGTGTTTGGTTGTAATAGTAGGAGAAGCGGGAATCCTTACCTCTCCTCCAAGTTTCCCGAAAAGAATAAATACTCCGTATAATAGTCACCAAACTTGGACTCTTGAATAAAATGACCAGGAAAAGTCTTGGATAAATGATCTTTAACTCAAAAAACCAGTCCCCAGAGCGGCAGTGGTATGTTCTCTTCATTTCACAAGTGATAATTTCATCTTACCAGGTGAGTACAACACATTCGAATTGCCAGTATACCTATATATTCATTTTATTGTATTATTTTTGAATTATATATATATATATATATATATATATATATATATATATATATATATATATGTGTGTGTGTGTGTGGGTGTGTGTGTGTGTGTATGGGTGTGTGTGTGTGTGTGTGGGGAAGTATTTGCTGACTAGTTTGGTACAAAACTAGGGATATTGGGGTAAGCAGCAATGAAAAAGTAAACTCTTTAAGGTTTATCCAAGTTTCGGAAATGTTTATTTCCATTATCAGGGAGACTACAATAGAAGAAAAAACCAATAGTAATACATATCCAAGTGCGAAACATTATGCTACTTATAACTTTGTTGAGGTTAGTTTCAATGATGTTAAACATATTCGTCTAACATAGTGATACAAAAAAAAAACGTAGATCAAGGAATAAAACGAAGTTCAAAGTTACTACAACCAAATTAGCGTTGTTTAAAATTATATAAATGTGTACTCTATGTGGTGTGACAAGTGAAACTGACAAGTTAGGGATGAATCTAGCAATTACATTTAAGCCAACGACACCTGACGGGTGTCACTTGGAAATAGTTACAGTGGTGTTGACTTTTAGATTAGTGCCAACTGATGATACCAGGTGACGGTTATGTTAAAAGGAACTATTATTTTATATTACATTGTTGTCAATTTTGATTGATATCTAAAGACAATAAATAAGAGATCTCACACAAATGGTTGATATCTGTTTTTTTATATTACATTGTTGTCAATTTTGATTGATATCTAAAGACAATAAATAAGAGTAGACCTCACTCAAATGGTTAATATCTGTTTTTTTATTTATACAATTGTTTTCTTGGGAAATGGAAGCCATTTCCAAGAATATTCTCTTAGATGTATGTGACTCTGTCGCTAGCACTTTCACTGAATCGTAATTCATCAGGTGGTCAAATTTATTCACGTGTTCTGCCAGAGCACATCTTTCAGGATGCACCTGCAGTCCCTTTTATGAGAAATCATTCTGTTCGATAATTGCGTTTGACCAATATATTGTTTATTACAACCATGACAAGGAATACTATAAATTTGAAACTAAAGTTAAAGATAAAACTCCATTACTTTCAATGTCAAATGTAATTTATAGTATTCCTTGTCATGATTGTAATAAACAATATATTGGTCAAACGCAAAGATCATTATCGAACAGAATAATTTCTCATAAAAGTGACTGCAGATTGCATCCTGAAACATGTGCTCGGGCAGAACATGTAAATAAATTTGACCACCAGATGAATTACGATTCAGTGAAAGTGCTAGCGACAGAGTCACATACATCTGAGAGAATATTCTTAGAAATGGCTTTCATTTCCCAAGAAAACAATTGTATAAATAAAAAAAAAAAGATATTAACCATTTGAGTGAGATCTAATCTTATTTATTGGCTTAAATATAATTGCGAGATTCATTCCTAATCTGTCAGTTTCACTTGTCACACCACATAGAGTATATTTATATTTATATAATTTTAAACAACGCTATTGTGGTTGTAGTAACATTGAACTTTGTTTTATTCCTTGATCTACGATTTTTTTTCTTTTATATCACTATGTTGGATAAATATGTTTAACATCATTGAAACCAATCTCAACAAAGTTGTAAGTAGCATAATGTTTCGCATTTTAATATGTATTACTATTGGTTTTTTTCATCTATTGTAGTCTCCCTGATGATGGAAATAAACATTTCCGAAAGCTTGAAAAAACCTCAAAGAATTTACTTTTTCATTGTTGCTTACTCCAATATCCCTAGTTTTGTATATATATAAAATATATATAATATCAGTAAATAGTATTGTAAATGATTAGTTGAATACCTAGAAAATTCGAAAGAAAACGAATATCAATGTGAATCAACCAAAAACTTCAGAACAAATCTAAAACCCAAAATGAATAGATTAGGAAATGTGAAAATTTTAACAAATGAAGGCATTCTCTCGTCTTCAATCCCACTAAATAGTCCCTATCGAAAATTTCTCAGTCACAATATATCATCCACCACTTTACTAATATTATTAAATAAAAATGTAGACACAACATTCAAATATTACTGATTACTTCTCTTTGCCGCCATTTGTAGAAAACGGTGGCGCCCTCATCGGCCGATTTCCTTCTCTATTGAACTTGTTTTTTCGATATTATATATTGAGTTTTTATACTCTGAATACCAAACACTAGCCGGGCGTGAAAGGAACGCACTATTTTCAGGGATACCCTATAATTTTCAGGTTTATCCACTTTATTGTAGTAAGTACCTATAAGAGGAGCTTTATTTTCAGAATAAAAGTCAATTGAACAATTAGTGACTAGAGATATTGGCATCATAAACTTGGGAGTCATTGTACTTCAGGGATTTGGTCAGAATGAGATCTAAGGGAAACCGAGTTAGAACAAACACGCGTTGGTTCGTGAAATTCAGCCATATACTTTCTAATATATGATGAAGTTATCAGGTAACATATTGATGTTCATTAAATTTATATTGAAGTAGCTCATACATACGGAATCATCGAAGTTGAGCGACCGTTAGATACATTTTCGAAACTGTCAAGAAATGCATATACAGTGTCATCCTCAAAGTATGCACAATATGGAAAACTTATTTATAAAGGATTTTCGACAAAACGTTATTCTTGATAAAAGTTTATGCATTCCCTGAAACTAAACATGCACTAACAAAATATAGTAAAACACACGTAATATACGAGGAGCCTTCAAAAATTTTATTTTGAGACAGATGGTTGGTTGGTTTGGTTTGAGACTGACGAGCCAGAGACAGGGTTGGCACTTAGCTTCCCTTGACACTGCGACCAGCTAGGGTCTATTGTATCACTCTGTCGTCAGTGGTTCCTCATTCAAACAGGTTTGTGCCTTTAATTAGGTTAAGAAGCCTGTTGATAAGGTTCTTCGGATTCATGCCTGTTTCGGGCTGATTCTCTCCAAAGGTTCTGTGTCGCCTACTTTAGGGCGTCACAGTCGAAGATGATATGAGGGCTGTTTCCTCCTCTTCATCACACAGCCTACACTCCACGGTTTCCTGCGTACTCCCATGGTGTTTAGGTGTTTTCTTAGGCCGCAGTGTCAGTCAACAGACCTATTATTATACGAGCCTTCGTTCTGTTCAGGTTCAGAAGGTCAGCCGTCGGGGCCCGGGTTTGGATGCCCTACCATGACTTTGCTGTGTATTTGCCTGACGGTTTGATCCCAATATTGTTGGTGTTCTTCTGTTTATCCGCTCGGCGATCAGGGTCCTGCATCGGTTTTTGCTAATCCCGTGTGCAGGTTCTGGCCCTGTGAATAGCGTTTCAGATGCTTGTCTAGCTAGCTGGTCCGCTTTGACGTTGCCTTCAATGCCTCTATGACCTGGAACCCACATCAAGGTGGCCTTGTTGTGTTTTGCCAGCTCGATGAGGTTCTGGAGGCAGTCCCAGACCAGTTTGGACTTTATCTGTGTAGAGTTGAGTGCTTTGATAGCACTTTGACAGTCAGATAGAATGTAGATGTGTTTTTTCCTATAACCACTTTCTAGATTCTTCTGAATGCATACCATGATAGATGTGTTTCAGCTTGGAATATCGTGGAGTATTTTACCAAGTGGTATTATGTAACCCTTCTTGGCCTTACCCCATGTATTCCTGCTCCCGTTCCTTCAACTGTCTTTGAACCGTCTGTATACCAGACTATGTCCGCAGTTGATTGTGATTCTATACTCGGGCCCATCAGATTCATCAATTCGTGTTTCGAATGGTTTTCGAATGAGTATAGGGGTTGCATGTAATCTGAAATCATTTCGGAGTTCTTCGATGTTGGTTACATAAGTGATTCTGGTATGTCCAGTTGTTCGGATTCTTCAGTTTTCGTTTGTTTCAGTCTGTATGCACTCATCCTGGCCTCTCCAATGACATGTAAGTCAAAGGGTTCGAGGTTTAGGATGATTTCCATTGCAGCTGTTGGAGTGCTGTTCATTGCACCCGTGATGCAGAGACAGGCAAGCCTCTGGATTTTCCCAAGGTTGATTTTTGCCTGTCTTTGATTTGTTTTTGGCCACCATAAGAGTGAGCCATAAGTTATTCTTGGTCTTATTACCGCTGTGTAAAGCCAGTGCATGGTTTTCGGTTTAAGCTCCCGGTTTTTTTCCCAAAAGCTCTCCTGCACATCATAAGGCTTATCTTGCTTTTGTTGGTTACATGTTGAAGATGCGGGTTCCAGGTTAGTTTCTGTCAAGAATCAGCCCTAGATATTTCACCTGCTCTACTACTTGTAATGTTTCACCGAATAGTCTAGGAGGTATGAGATCTCCCATGTTTCTTCTCCGGGTGAAGGGAATTAGTGTTGTTTTGTTCGGATTTGCCCTTAGGCTCTCTCTGTTACACCATTCCTCTCTGTCCTCAGTGCATTTGCATTGCTCTGAGGTTGTTCAGTATTCTTTCCCTTGATGAGGATGACTGGTCATCTGCATACCCTTGAGTAATACCCTTGGTTATTCAGAGAAATTAGCAGTTCGTCTACAACCATGTCCCACAGAAGGAGAGTATGCCCCTGTGGGGGTACCTCTGGAAATTTCAACCTGCTCTGTTTCCTCGAACATGTTGGCTTGGACCAGTCTATTATGAAGCATTGAGTGTATCCACCTGCAGGTGGTTTCGTCAATGCCTCTTCGAGGGCCGCAGAGACCATACTTTCAAAGGAGGTGTTGTCGAAGGCTCCTTCGATGTCTAGAAAAGTGCAGTGCAATTTCTTTGTTTGCTAGAGACTCTTCAAACCTTGAAACAAGCTGATGAAGTGCTGTCTCGCATGATTTTCCTGTTAGATAGGCATGTTGGTTTTGATGTAAAGGCCGTTCTACAAGACGGTTTCCTTATGTCTCTATCTATCAGTTTTTCTAAGCCTTTCAGAAGAAACGACGATAGGCTTATTGGTCTGTATACCTTTGCCTGGTCATATGAGTCTCGTCCAGGTTTCGGAATAAAGACCACATTTACAGTTTTCCAGGTTTGAGGTAGCCATCCCAATGCTAGGCTCAGCCTGTACAGTCTACGGATTCTGGTGCTAGATATTCAATCCGCTCTGAAGTAGTATGGGAAATACTCCATCTGGGCCGGAGACTTGTAAGGCTTGAAGGAGTTATTGCCCACACTACTTTTGAATGAGTTACCGTTCGTTTAGCCACTTCCCAGTCTGCCCTTTTGGCCCTCAAATGAAGGTTTGCAGGGATTTCATATCTGGGGTTTGATTTGTGGTGACAGTGGATCCTGGGAAGTGTGTATGGGAAAGAGTTCCATAGTTTCTTCCCAGTGTTGGTGTAATTGCCGTTGGGTTTTGAGAGTCCCCAACGGATTGATGGGAGTCTTTGGAAAGGATGCGGTGGAGTCTTGCTCTTTCTGAGGTTTGTTCTATGTCCTCACAGAACTTCCTCCATGACTTTCTTTTTTTCCCCTCTGATTTTTTTGTTGTATTCTGTGAGAGTTTTGGAATAATCCTCCCAGTCACCAGTTTTTTCGCAAGATTGAATAGTTTGCGCGTTTTGTTTCTAAGATATGTGAGTTCGGTGTTCCACCAGCTCACTGTACCTTTAGTGGTGCTGCGCTTCAAGGGCAGTTATTATGATATGAAGTTATTATGGCCTCCTGTAACATTAGGGAGGTTTGCTCTATTTCATGAATTGTATTTGAGTTAGGTTTGACATTTTGAAATTTGTGAGATTTGCCTGAGCTCCTCCCGGTACCCCGGCCAGTTGGTTTTCCTGGGATCCCGACACATAACTGCAGGTTCATTGGCATAGCCAATCTCCACATGTATGTGTCGGTGATCTGAGTTTGAAGGTTCTCAGATACTGCCCATTTGCCGACGTGCCGAACCACCAAAGAAGAGCCCAAAGTGATGTCAATGATTTCCCGTCTATTACGGGTTACGAAGGTTGGCTCTATTGCCTCTATTAAGTACTTCCAGGTTACTGGAGACAATAAATTCAAGCAATGACTCACCTCTTGTGTTCTGTCGTGCTCCCCACACTGTGTTATGGGCGTTTGCATCGGCTCCGATGATAAGCTGGAGTTTGTGGTCCTCACGTGTTTAACCAAGGCCCTCACTTGTTCTGATGGTGGAGGGCTTGTTGAGTCATAAGGCAGTAGACGGAGGCTAGTACTATTATCTCTCTACTCCATCCTGATGTAGGTCGTCTTGATTGCTGTATGTCTCTGAACAGAATTCTATCAGATTCAAGACTTTCAAATCATTCCTGCAATAATGCAGGATCTGGCGTTTCCACAGTTTAGATTATAAATAAGCTTACCCTTGGATGTTCCGAGGCC
Organism: Gonioctena quinquepunctata; assembly: GCA_018342105.1. Lineage (NCBI taxonomy): Eukaryota > Metazoa > Arthropoda > Insecta > Coleoptera > Chrysomelidae > Gonioctena > Gonioctena quinquepunctata. The sequence continues at coordinate 178,337 of JAFIRS010002071.1, read as the reverse complement.
TATCTGCCCTTTGGACCACCATGGTTCTTGTATTAGGGCCACGTCGGTGTTGCCCTGTGCAAATATTCTGCACGGGTTGCAGTAGCACCTTATTATGCTGCAGGTTGGCTTGAACTGCCCGCAGCATCAGGAATGTTCCTGTTCGGCTAACTAGCTTGAAGTTTACCTGCGTAGCCCCGGAATGCTTTCATTCCTGGCTTGCAGGTTCTTCAAGGAGGTCTCGTCGATTTGAAAGACAAGAGTTAGACCGGGCCCCCCTCTTGTCTCTTGATGAAAAAGCCATTCTTCAGTATCTATCCCCATGTTCTGGGTTTTGATAAGCTGGAGAATCTTTTTGTTTCCATTTTACCAAATGGCTTTGAAATCCATACCACTCCCTGGAGGTATTCAGGATGTCCTTGGCTAGCCCTATTTTTAGGACAGCCCCTCCCAAGTATCAGTCCGGGGAACCTCAGTAGCCAGGATTTAGCGGTTTCATCCGAGCATGTCAGGACCACAGCCCTTGGGACGTAGCTGTTCTGATTCGCCCCTTACCCGGCTCACGAAAATTTCCCGGTAATTGCTTCCTGCAGGAGAATCCCTTGGTCGTCTGATAACTGGCGATCTGGATAACTCTCCAGAGCAACAGCCATCTTCAGACCTCTTGTGACCTCCCTATAGCTGCCCTGCTCAGTTGGGTTAACTTGGGCAGAGACAGCCACTGGTTGGTCCGATCTAGGTTTCTTCACCCTTGCAGTGTCTCCGTGGAAGAGGGTTGACTTCTCTGTGAGCGGTCCCTCTTCTTGTTCGGAGTTTTTGGTTGCCTGCTGCTTCCAGCGATGCTGGAAGTTCGTTCAGTGAAGCCAGTTTTGCTTCTGGGTGTGGATCGCGTCGGTTGCTTCGGCGTTTCCTGGTTAATTTCTTCCCCAGCTGCCTTGGCCTCCGCGATCCGCACCTGTCTTCTTGCAGCTCCTGAGAAGTACGCGCCAGATGTAAACGATTTACATCTGACGCGACGTGTCTTAGGCAGGTGTTTCTGGAGGTTTAGCGGAACTGCCGCTGCCTCCAGAGAGTTTCCTTTCCTGTTTCCTGGAGTTTTCAGCAGGTGTTTGACCATCTGCTGATCCCTCCTCGGTTTCGTTTTGGTTTCTGGTGTCGAGTGCGATTCGACTGGAATCTCCTCGACTTCCATACCGCTAGCGGTGTTGGGTTTTCTTCAACTGGAAGTTCCCCAGGGTTGTTTTTCGTTTTGGTTTCCATTTTGTTCCCACGATATGGGGGGAAAGGGTCGTCCAACCTGCGGTGCCCCCTGCGCAGGTGTAAGGCAAATTACTCTGGGAGGTCGCCATGTATCCCAGAGGTTCCGTTTGTGATACCTGACTGGCTCAGGATCATCCATCCCTCGGCACGGGTCGCTTGACGCCTTGGATTAAGCCATGTTGTGGTGGCATTTGGTTTGAGATTGACTTAGAGATCCGCAGGCTTTGACCATTTCTGGTCATTCCCACTGGATTTTCCTTGTCAACCCGTAATCCAGCGATACCACTTGAGGTAGCCACCTAAAGTTTCCGCAACCCATCTTCATCTCTCGTAGGAGGTGAACATGTGTTGACGCAAACTACTCGCCAGACAGACAGAAGTAAAGTACCCTTATTTTGAAAAATATCGAGAAATGTTATTTAAAAAAGTGAATTTTTATTTCTATACCATTTTTTGATATGTTGAAAATTTGCTAAAACGATAAATAGACAACATCTTGTATACGACGGTTCATTTAAAAACCCTGTAATATTACAAATTACATAACTATTGTGTTAACCACGGTCAATTTTTTTGAAGAATAAAATAATTTTCAAAGTTTTTGGTGCCAAATTATTTTTATTTTTTGTTAACACTGAGAATTGCTCAAAATTATACAATATTGTAACAAGAACTTAATAATCAATAATATCAAATCACAAAACATCAAAATAAAATAAGTATTTCGGCACAAACTTTAAAACAGAAGATATTCCGAAAGAAGTATTTTACATCTCAGTATGATGTCCATCCCGCAACATGCACAGTTCGGTTCTTCTTACACAATCGTTGACTGCATTCGTAATGTGTTCTAGTTGTATGGTCCTCACAGAATTAGGAATCACAGTTTTTAAATGTTCTCTATCCCTAAAAGGACGATGTTTACAAACTTCGTTTTTCAATAAACCCCAAAAGGAGAATTCCATTGGGGTTAAATCTGGTAAACGTCCTATTTTCCATTAAATGTTTCATTCAAAAATTGTCGTATTGCTACACTACAGTGAACACTAGCTCCATCTAACTGATTCCAAAATCTGCATCTTTGTCCACGCGGCATTTGATTTAAAATTGGTAATAAATATTGTTGTAAAAATTGCAAATATCGGTTGGCATTAAGGTTAAGGTATTGTTAACAGTCCACATAAGACATTTACCTTAAATGAGTATTGGTCCTTACATGCTACTTATAGTGAAATGTTGCTTCATCAGTCCATAAAATATTTATTGGGAACCGTGCGTTTTCTTCGGGGGGGTTCAATTTATTTGTTGCGTAGTTTACAATTTGATATGGAAAATTATACTAGAAACGAGAAAATTCACATGTTGCTAATTTACGGAGAAGCAAAAAAGAATGCAACTGATGCAGCTCGAATTTATGCTCAGAGATTCCCTAATCGTCGCCGAGTGGGAGCATTATTTTCCAAAACTGGAAAGGAAAATGCGAAATGAACCAGAAGAAAATGCCAATAACTTAATCGTCAGAAAAAGAAGTAGACGTGTTGTCATATGTTGAAGTGAATTGTACGGAGCCATTCGCCAAATTGTTTCTGAGTGTGATATAAGTTATTCGTCCGTTTGGAGAATTCTTCACAAATATAGTTATGGATCATTCAAGTACCAACTACACCAACATCTTTACGATAACGACCACAACCGAAAATTAACTTATTGCAACTGGTTTTTCACTAAATACAGAGAAGATGTACGTTTTCCATTTAAAATTATTTATTCAGATGAAACTCGATTCACCAACTTGGGTCTGTTCAATCGGAATGATAAAAGGTACTGGTCTCAAACAAATTTACATCTGATGCAAGAAGGAAATTTTCAAGAGCGATTTGGTTTCAGTTGCTGGATGGGTATTATCGGAGGAAAACTTTTGGGGCCAATAATTTTCGGCGGACAACTTACTTCGGAAAGATATCTACAGTTCCTTAGAAATCAAATTAATGGTTTCATTGAAGATTTGCCACTGGCTAACCAAGTTGATATCTATTTTCAACAAGATGGAGCGCCACCTCACAATTCTCAAGTCGTAAAAGAACATCTGAATGACACCTTCCCAGAAAAGTGGATTGGCACTTATGGACCTATTCAGTGGCCTGCGAGGTACATTTTTAAGTTGACATCTTTTTCATAATGTATTATTTCTTTTTCATATTCTAGATCACCAGATCTTACTCCGCTAGATTTTTTTCTCTGGGAAACAATTAAAAATCATGTGTATAACACAGCATCAGCTACTCGCGAAGAACTGAAGTTTAAAGTAAGGGTGGCATTCCAGAACATCACTGCGGAACAGCTAATCAATGTGGTGCGCGCAACAATTGAAAAAGTTGAACTTTGCCGTGATCAAGGAGATCATTTTGAAAATTTAGAACCTTAATGGATTAATTTTCGACTTTTAAATAATTCTTAAAACGACTGAGATCATAAGCCTCAAAGTCGTATTTTTCCCATGTTACTTGATCAAGAATGAAGCGATTTACACGATCCATGGCATTCTACATCGAAAAATAAAAATTGAAATAAAATGGACTTTATTTGTCAGATATTGACAAGTGAGGTGTTGTTGGATTTAGAATATCATTCTCGATCAAAATAAGTAAAAATATATGGGATGTCCCATTTAAAAATCGAGAGTTGTGGTTATTTCCGGTCAAACCGGAAGTACGGCAAAGCATGTAAATTTGTCAAGAAATGTAAATTAAACTATAATACACAACCCCCAAATTTCATTTTTCTATCTTTAATAATAAAAAAGTTATAGGGGTGAGCCACCTTGGAGAATCACCCGGTATATGTACATATTACCCCAAACACGAAGTAGCTGCTGTGAACCCTCGACTGTCTTCCGTCTCCATATGTGTGACAAGTTTCAACAGAATCGGTTCACAGGTGTAAAATCAATAAATAATTTCTACCCTTAGGGGTTATTTTTTTTTAATTCAAATCTGACCAACTTCGAAGCATACCCTATACGATAAAAAAAGAATCACCTGAATAGGACAACCCAGTACAACGTTATGCGTAGTTGAATCGGTTAAGAAATGGAAATTCAGTGGGTGAACTAACAATTATCCAAAAAAAAATAATCAAAATCGGACTACTTGTAAAAGTTATGCATGGTCATACATAAACGAAATATACGCGTTGACTAGAGAACCTCCTCCTTTTTTACATAACTGCACGATGCAAAGGAGGGTAATGTGTTTATCAGCCTATGTATGTATGTTTGTTCCTTTGTGGCACTCTAGAGACCCAACGCGTGGGCCGATTTTGACGATTCTTCTGTCAATCGAATTGTCTCAATCTTGCGAGTGTCACTAAAGACATAACAGTAATCAAAATTCAATAGTAGTTCTAATAGTAATAATGAATAATGAATGATGAAGTCTCCTAGAGTAAAACACTCCGGAAGCAAAATACCTCTCTATTCGGATTTCCGGGCGAGAGGTACTCGAGGGGACTCAACATTAAAGATTAATTTTTGCAACATCCGCGGACTCAACAAGAACATCAATGACGTCCACCATCACCTACACTGTACGAAAAAACCGGATATTCTGGCTCTAACAGAAACACAAGTAAACTCGTCCACCAACAAGGTCCATATGTTTTTGTCCTGGTTACGAACTCCATTCTCGATTCAGGTTCAAAGGTGGAGTCTGCCTTTACGCTAAGGCTAACCTTTCATGCCAGCGTGAAGAGAGTTTGGAACCGAAAGACTTTGATGTGATGTGGTTCGAGCTATCTGATACCAAACTGACTAAGTTCCTCTGCTGCCTTTACCTATCACCTAATGAACCTTCATATAACGACCTCTTTGAGTTTTTATCACTCAAACTGGACTACATTCAGGAGAACCATCCAACAGCTGAAACCATAATCATGGGAGACTTTGATGTACATAACGCTGCCTGGCTAAAATTTTCTAACAAAACAGATGATGCGGGTCGTCAAGCCGAGGCCTTCGCCATCACTATGGTCTAGAACAACTGGTCGAGCTTACCAACCCGCATCCCTGATGTCAACAACCAGTCTGCCAATACACTAGATCTTTTCCTCACCACCAATCCTGACCCGTATAGAATAGAAGTTTGTGCCCCACTTGGAAACTCTGATCACACCCTCATCTCCACAACATGCTTTTTTTCCATCTACCATCGAGCTGCACAATACCACCCCGTCTCATGTGGCATTACAATTCGGCCGACTGGGAAGGTCTTCGCATGTTTTTCAGCGTTTCCATGGAAGAGAGTTTGTTTTTCTTCAGTAGATCCAACACGATGTGCTGAGACAATTTCTGAAATCATCATGTTGGGGATGCAAATTTACATACCGAATACCGAAAGAAGAACATCATCCGATAAGACCTGGTTTAACAGAAACTGCTCTAGATCTGTGGCTTCCAAACAGGCAACATACCATCGATGGCTAAAAATCCGGGCCCTGAGACCAGAGCAGCATATGTCGAGGCTAGAGGCATATGCAAAGAGACAATAGAATGCTCAAAGATGCCCACAATGCCAAAATAAGATCAAAACTTGCTGAATGTCCTAACGGATCCCGTTCATTTTGGTCTTTCGCCAAAGCTGTGGGAAGAAACTTCACTTCCAGCTCATTTCCACCTCTAACCAAAGAAGATGGAACACTAGCAACGACTGCCCAGGAAAAAGCCAATATCTTTGCGCACCTATTTGCTGGAAATTCCACTCTGGATTAATCGGGAAAACAACCCCCGAACATTACACCTATTGACAGTCACATGCCCGAGATCACCTTTCGCCAACGTACTATCAGAAAGATTTTGCTGGGTCTCAACACCAACAAAGCCTGTAGATCTGACGGAATCCCGCCGATTGTTCTCAAGAAATGTGCCCCCGAACTAACACCTGTTCTTTGCAAGTTGTTCAACCACTCTTACAATTTGGGGGTATTTCCGTCCAATTGGAAAATTGCAAGAGTACAGCCAGTCCCTAAAAAAGACAGAAAGGCCCTACCTAGCAACTACAGACCTATCGCACTGCTATCTATTATTTCAAAGGTCATGGAAAAAGCCATCAACATCGAGCTCATGAAATATCTGGAAGACTCAGGAATTGTCAACGATAGGCAATATGGCTTCCGCCATCAGAGATCAACTGGTGACCTGCTCGCTTACGTCTCACATATATGGCAGCTATCTATTGAAAAGTATGGAGAAACTTTAGCTGTGGCATTAGATATCTCCAAGGCGTTCGATCGAGTTTGGCACCAGGGACTCCTCGCCAAGCTTCCGTCTTATGGCTTGCCCCCTCAGCTGTGTTCTCTGCAGGCTAGTTTTTTCTCAAACAGGTCTCTCCATGTAGTGGTCGATGGAGTTTCATCTGACACTCTACTCATAAATGCTGGTGTTCCGCAAGGATCTATTCTCGCACCAACACTATTTCTACTTCACATCAACGACCTGTTGAAAGCAACTTCATGTCCAGTACATAGCTTTGCCGATGATAGTACCTCAATACCGCTTTCTCAGGGCCCCTATATCAGCCCGTGAAACCAGAAATGAACGAGGAAGAAATTTTAATAATATAAATATGGACTTAGCAACAATTTTCGAGTGGGGATCTAATAACTTGGTAGAATTCAATGCAAACAAAACACAAGCATGTCTTTTCTCTAGAAAAGCCGATCTCCCTGTGCCTAACATAACTTTGTCAGGAGTAACCATACCACTGAAGTCATCCATATCGATGCTTGGTATTACTATCAGCAATAACCTTTCCTGGGAAAATCACGTGAGGTCCATTGCCAAAAGTGCATCCCAAAACTTGGTTTTTGTTTCGTGCCAAGAGCTATTTCACCCCCACTCAGCTGCTTATCTATAAGGCACAGATCCGACCTGTCCTGGAATACTGTTCCCATATTTGGAGCGCGGCACCTAAACATATCCTGAGGCTATTGGATTCTGTCCAAAAGGGCAATTCGTCTCGTCGGTGATGCCTCGCTTACAAACTCGCTCACTTGTCTGGAACACCGTAGAAAAGTTGGCGATTTGTCTCTATTTTATAGATATTTTCATGGGCGATGCTCTTCTGAAATATCAACAATCGTTCCTGCTTTGGCAGTCTCTTCGAGATTAACCCGTCAAGTTCAGTCATCACACCCCTTCGTGGTCACTTTGGAGACCTGCAGAACATCACTTTCCTAAGACTCGTTCATCCAACGAACAGCGAGGCTTTGGAACTCATTGCCTAGGGAGGTGTTCCCCGAGGCATACAACCTCCAGAAATTTAAGAAGAACACCAACTCCTACCTTTTTCCCTTGGTTCCCACGATGTTCTCTGAACATTACAGGATATCCCTTTTCGTGGGAACCAGAACATAAAAAAAAAAAAATGGCGACAACCAGACGCCATAATGCGACAAAATTCAATATGGCGACAACCAGACGTCATATTGTGAATAATCCTAACTAAAATGTCTAAAATAAAAAAGTAATTGAAAAAACCCGACTGCGTAAAAGATGAACTTTAAAAAAGATGAAAACAAGATGACCAGAAAATATTGCCAGACAATTATGTTTCAAGAGGTTAACTATTGAACTTAATACTGTAAACAATCTCACGCAGTCGGAGGCAATAATATATCTTCATTGTTAAATTAAAGAAGATGTCTCCGACTGCGTGAGATTAGCGCTATTATGATCATGATCAAGATGTGCTTGTTCTTTCGAAATGTGTTTCATCAATAATCAATAAATCGAAAGAACAACAAATCAAACAAATTAAATCAAATTCAGGACAAATTATTGAAGAGCCTTCAGAGATGGCTGAAGCATTCTTAGAGCACTATACTTCTATAGGAAAGAAACTTACCGAAGATTGTAAGCATGGCCCCACCTTCAGTTCCCCACAGACTTATATGGAAAATTCAATATACATATCTGAAACGGATGAAGTTGAGGTTGGAGAGATCATTAAAACACTAGAATCAAAAAAATCTCGTGGTCCGGATAGATTGAGATCGGAAACTTTGAAAGCTATTGGCAGTTATATCGCAACCACTAGCTTTTTTAATAAATATAGCTATAAGAACTGATAAATTTCTAGCAGCTTTTGAAAGTGCTGCAATAAAACCTATTTATAAAAGCGGAAGTAAAGAAAAAGTTATTAATCACAGGCCTATATCACTTATAAGTAACATAGCAAAAATATTCGAAAAGATTATTAATAAATAATAGTTTGAAAAAACTAAAAAACACGCTTTTATAGAAAACCAGACTAAAGAAATAGAAAATAGAAAAAAAATTATTTCATTAAAAAAAACGTGGGGTGCATGGTATCGCCTCGGTGTGTAATGTACTATATTATTGATACCATGCACCCCACGCTTTCTTTTAAATAAAATAATTTTTTTTCTTATTTTCTATTTTTTTAGTCTGGTTTTCTATAAAAGCGTGTTTTTTAGTTTTTTCAAACTATTATTTATTTTCCACTTTTTAGTGTGGTTTATTTATAGAAGCGTGTTTTTTTATTTTTTTTTAAACTATTATTTTTAATATTTTTTTGCAAATTAAAAAATGGAATGATCTTATCAAATTAGGTGATCATAATCTCCGACCCCAAAAACCCCCACATACCAATTTTGAATAGAATCAGACCATAATCACAAATCTCGGCCGCCATTTTAAAGCCGCCATATTGAATGTTCCAATTTTCACAAAGGAAATCATAATATTCGACCCCAAAAACCCCTACATACCAATTTTGAATAGAATCAGACCATAATCACAGAACTCGGCCGCCATTTTGAAGCCGCCATCTTGAATTTTTCAATTTTCACAAAAGAATCATGATATTCGACCCCAAAAAACCCCACATACCAATTTTGGATAGAATCAGACTATAATCACAAAACTCGACCGCCATTTCAAAGCAATCAGACCATAATCACAAAACTCGCCGCCATTTTAAGCCGCCATTTGAATTTTTCAATTTTCACAAAAGAATCATAATATTCGACCCCAAAAACCCCCACATACCAATTTTGAATAGAATCAGACCATAATCACAAAACTCGTCCACCATTTAGGAGCCGCCATCTTGAATTGTCAATTTTGACAAAAGAATCATAATCTCCGACCACAAAAACCCTCGGTTACCAATTTTGAAGCAAATCGGACCATAATCACAAAACTCGTACGCCATATTGGAGCCGCCATTTTGTTTTTTCTCCACACAAAAATTTCTTAATGCATTGTCACCGACATTATGTACACCCGCCAAATTTCAAATCATTCGGACTCCTGGAAGTGGGTCAAAATCGCGCCCAAAGGAGTCGGTTACAAACAAACAAACAAACAAACATACAAGTGAAGCTAATATAAAGCTTGTAAAAAGAAAATAACCAGCTTTCTTGACAAAAATAAAATAATTTCAGAAAAAAAATATGGCTTTAGGCAGGGTAAGTCAACAGAGAATGCAATTACATGCGTAACAACACAAATCTATGAGAGATTAGACCAAAGTAGACCTTCTTTATGCATATTTGTTGACTTAGCAAAAGCCTTTGATACGGTGTGCCACGAAAAATTATTAATAGGACTGGAAAAAATTTGGTTTCGTGGAATTGCGTACGATCTAATGCGGAGCTACCTTCGGAATAGGCTGTATAGAGTTAAAGTAGGAGAACAAATCAGCTCTGCTAAAACTATGGCATATGGAGTACCCCAAGGCACAGTATTAGGTCCGCTAATTTTTAATTTATATATTAATAATCTCTTCAAACTCGATGTATCTGGAGATATAGTCAGCTTTGCCGACGATACGGTGGTTATGTATCAAGCTGAGACGTGGCTTGAACTGAGATAAAATGTTCAAAAAGACTTTCCGACCATTCTTAAATGGTTCAATAGTAAAACTCTCACAGTTAGTGCAGATAAGACTTTTTTTATGTCGTTTTCTCATCTCTCCAGTAATTTACCCACTTACAACACTTTACAAATGTCTGTCCTGAATACGATAACGAAAATAAATTCTGCAAACAAGATCAAATACCTAGGAATTATAATGGACAATAACCTGAAATGGAACCATCATAACGAGTATATAGTCAAAAAAGTAAGAAGCTTAATATTTCTGTTCAAGTTTTTGAGGAGGATTTTCAACCAGACTCATCTCGGAATCCTTTATAATTCTCTAGTGAAACCTCATATCAATTATGGTATTTCAGCATGGGGAGGGGTGACCAACAATCACCTGAAAAAACTAGAGATAACACAAAAGTGGATTCTGAAGATTATGTTCTTCAAAAATTTCACATACTCAACTGAAGAACTATATAAGGAAACTAGAGCGTTCGATGCAAGACAATTATATTATCAGCGCATAATACTAAACCATTATAGGCTTAGAAATAGATTCAGGCAAATAGAACATGGTTATAATACAAGATACAAAGCCAAAACAACGGCTATACCAAAAGTTGAAAAAACCCTAACCCAAAGATGCTATAATTACCTTGGTCCCATTCTGTATGCTGAAATTCCTACCGAGCTGACATGAATTAATGCGTACGATCTATTCAAAAAAAAAATCACTGTTTGGCTTCAGTCTGTCCCTAGAAAAGAAATTCACAGCTTAATCGATAGGAAAAATACCTATAACTTATGAATTCACTAATGAAAAAAATAAATATAATAACATTTGATCCTTCTTATAGTTGATATATGCTGCCTCGGTCCGCTTATATCTATATGTTAAGTTCAAATTCTTTTTAAAATTTGTTTTATATATGTATAACGTATGTGTGAATGAATGTAAGTATATATTTGTATAGGTGTATATATATACTCATGGATGTGTAATATATGTGTATGTTAAGATATCTATATACCAACACACATGGATTCATCCCTTTGTGGGTTACCTGTATTTACCTGCTGTACTGATACGGTCTCTATTTTATATCATTTATTCTATTTTATATCATTTTATTGGTAAATGTATTATTGATTATTATTATTTCCCCACCACAATTTTTTCTGAACGTGATCCGTAATCCCCCTTCCCCTGAGGAATTCCGGAATTCGTGATTAGGATGTTCCGAACATATCGAACTTCACCTTTAGGTTTTTGTGACATATGCCTTTTGTGTTCTATGCATAAAAATTGAACGGCCAATTATATCTTGAACACTTTGCCTGCCCATTCTGAAATGCAGTTTGAATTCTGCTTCAGAGAAGAATCGTACAACATTTTCAATGTTTTTTGCATTTTTTTATGTCTCAGTTTCATTATCTTCATCATTTGAACTGCTAGATGTTGACATCGGATCAATTGGGAGTATCAGAGCTTGCTGAAAGATGTGAATAATCAGGAGTAAAGTTACATAAATAATGATCAATTTACCACTATTACTGGTTCAATATGCCGATCCATTTTTCATCAAAAATTAATTTCATTCTTAGGTTAGGTTGAGGTTCAAATCAAAACAACCATAGAAATAATAATATTGTTTTTAGTCCTTAGTTAGTTCCTTCGAAGAATAATATTTGTGATCCGGATCAGTATTTCACGAAATTGATTTCATAATCACGTTCCGAATGTTTCTGAACTGAGTGTCGAAAGAATACAGCTAACGTTTACAGTTTGATAGTTAACCTCTTAAAACATAATTTTCTGACAATATTTTCCGGTCATCTTGTGTCCATCTTTTTTAAAGTTCACTTTTTACGCGGGCGGATTTTTGGTTTTTTAAATTAACTTTTTTTATTTTCGTCAGTTAAAAATGATACATACGTGTCTCCATGGATTGGTGGAATTTTGGTAATACACTCTCTTCACTCTCCTGAAATCAAATGAACAATTTTATTGAAAATTATCATTTTGCAATAAGATCAAGAAATTGGCGGATTAAATCGAGTCTTTCAGCTCTATCGGTCGGACTAAATTGTCTGCCAAAGATTAAAAGGAAATTGGAAATGAAGAGGAGGTCGATAGACCGAGAGTTCTTTCCCATTACCGGGATTTGTCAGAACCTACAACCACGTAGTATATTTATTGCCAAAGTAGAATGGATGGCGTTCTGACCTCGACATAAATGGATTGTCCCTCTGTCACATTTTGGCTGTTTCTATAATATTCTATTCTAGAAAAAGGTATACAATGTTTTGAAATAACATGTAATCAACAGGAACAAACCCCATATGAACTGGAGCCTACAGGACAGACAAACATTATGAATGAGCCTTTTTCCTCAAGTACGAAAAATTCCCCACTAGGAGCGCTAGTAATCCGTAGTTCCAGGAGCCATATTAAAATTTTAAAATGGGAAGAATAATAATGTAGCAACATTAAAACGGTGGCTTGCTTGTCGAAATCTTAAAATTTCCGGTAAAAAATGAATTGATTACAGTGATTATTTTTCCGACCCAAATATCGACCAATAGAATTGCACCATTCGACGTCACGTGGTACAACCTACATGGTATTATACTGATAATTTTTTGAAAATTTTCTCTGGTAGTTGCTATATATAAAAAACAAAACATGATCCAGTCAAATTAACCACACTTCAAACTGACAGGTTGAATTCAATTGTGACAATTGGAGATTTTGCATGAAAATGAGTCGATTTGGAGTTTGTTCTCTGTCCACCATCGATAAAAAAGTCAAAGGAAATGTTCCCATTGATACGGAGAAGGCAAAAAACAGTTTGGAACCAATTTACTACTTTTTGGGACGGAAAAATAATCCCGAATACCACGAGCTTCAAAATTATCTGGCATTTCCCTCAAGGTTCCCTGCAAACAAATAAAGTCGTCAAGTTTTTCAGGAAAAATCACTCGCGCTTCGCGCTCGTGATTTTTTAACCTGAAAAACTTGACTCCTTAATTTGTTTGCAACGAACCTATCGGGAAATACCCGATAATTTTGAAGCTCTTGTGGTATTATAAGTGAAAATTCCACACCTAACCATAGCAACTAAAAAAATTTCCGGAAATTTTTCTCTTCCTTGGGGTAAGGAGCATGAAATTACACTGGACATTTTTCGACGTTTATAGGTAAAATTACATTACATTTAACTTCAGATTATGTCGAATTTATTCTATAAGTTAATAAGTAAAAATAATTTATCAACAGTTCACCATATATGTTCTTGAAAATTCAAAATTTACAAAAACACATATTGTTACTACGTTAGTTCTTATATTTCAACACGAACAACCATTTTTAACTAATGCATCTGAATGTTGTTGAAATTCCTTAGTTACGTCTTTTTTCTTTAATGGAGAATATAAAAGCGAACATTCACTAAAATGTGTCAATTGTCTATTTTTCATGAAATATATGTAGTACTTTGAAACAATATTATTCTGCTGTAATCCACGAAGAGCTCCATATTTTTTACACACCAGAAGCACATGATGTTTGATAATCTCAAACAAATTCGGTGAATAAATTTCTGGCCCGCATTCTTCTAATAAATACGTAAAAAAATTTAGGTTCCGATGATACATTTTAATTTCACTAACTTCATTATGAAACTTGCATAAAACGTATTTCGCAAATCGCTCCATTCTTATAAACTCTACAACACAACGAATTTATGTAGATAATTTGTACTCAGGTAACGTCGAAAGAATTACTAGGTTTGACATGAATTCCATGGCCTTCTATACGTTTAACTACAATGAACTTATTGATTATCCGTATACTCTGCCCGTTTTGGAGGAAAGCTATATTTTGACGACTATGTAGTAGATTAGATTCATTCAAAAAAGAAAAATTCAACCATTATTAACTCTTCTGTGAAAGTTTCATTTAACTAAAGTGGGTAACTAAGAAATTATGTCTCCTCGAAATAATAGAGAACTATTATTATACTATTAAATATTATTTGGTTTACTTGCTCAACCAATTTATATCATTATTTTTCAAATACCTATTTCATTATTTTCTACCAACTTTAAAAAATTTAAAAATTGACTATACCATTATTTTTTTTATTTTGTATAACTAAAGTAGATTAATTGTATTTTAATTAAACTAATATTACGCGAACAAATTTCATTGATACTAAGTACCACTTCGAGTTCCTTGTAAGAAAACATATTTCTACCAACTTTAGTTAAATGAATAAAAAAAAAAACTGAGAAATTGAGCTACTATCGACTTATTTTTTATTATTTTGTGTAACTAAAGTAGATTAATTGTGTTTTATTTAACCTAACAATGTCATGCATGTGCATTTTATCAATACTAAATACTGCTTCGAGTTCCGTGTAACAAAATATATCTCCAGCAACTTTAGTAGAATAAAGTTAGTCAAGAATAATGGTTTGAACTACCACCAGCTGCCTTATTATTATTTTGTGTAACTAAGTCGGTATTTTGTATTTTATTCAGCGTAATCTTAAGGGGAGTATTGGTCCAAAATTATCTCTCAGATAACAAGCCACATGTCTTTAATTTTAAACAATACAAATTTAGAATATTTAGAATAAAAATTCAGAACAGATTTAGAAATAAAACCACCGATATTGATATCTGAATACCTATAGCTGCTTAAATATTAACTTAAGAAAAATAATTGTATCACCCGTATAAGCAAATTCGATATATTACGAAACAAAGAACATTATTAATTAATAATACTGTTATTTTGACCACTACTATTAGTATAATTATTTTTATTTGTAACATTAAATGTACAATTATTATAAGTTATAACTGATGGTTGATTCGCATTCGATTGCACCATTTTTGACACTGAACCATTGGCGCAGCTGCCATTCGGATTACATCGCATCGCTTCAACAATATCTTTATGATGTCCTATATCCATCTGTAAATGGATTGACTGCTACTATGGCCTGCAATTTTAATCAATTGCTGCTCCCCAATTCCCTTTTTTGGCAAATTGGACACTGCAGTTGCTCTCGCCGAATGATTCGTGATTTTCACTTTTTTGTGTCAACACCAATCTTCTGTGCAGCCGATTTAAACCATGTTGAAATCGTGTTCTTCCCCAATGGACAATTCTTATACCACCCCTTTGAATGTCTTCGATCCCAAAAAGGATTGAGAGTTACAAACAAACGATTGGTCTCTATAGAATCACCTCTTTTTTCCATCATCTTCCTGAAAAGACGAACAGGACATATGCTTGAATTATTTATATTTGTAATTAGCCACTTCCTATCAGCTAACTTTTTTGAGCCGCCTTGTGTTGTCTTCGAAAAAATGGGATTATACTCTATGCGATCAGTAAAGTTGCCCAAGTTATCGGTCTCTTCCACAAAGTATTCAATACTTGCTGCTGCACCTTCTCCACCCCTCCAAGCTAATTCGTGGGAAACGATGTGAAATAATTTACGTTGAAGACCTTATGGACAATCTTCATTCCACAATTCTACAATCTTAATGTATTCTGCGTCACTTAACACCGAAGCACTAAGCTTTCGTTTCGTTGAATCTTTTTTTAGTTCCCTACGTTTGGCATCACGTGCTGCTCTTGCGTTTTTAAATGTTATGTCAGAAAACGGAACAAATTTAACTTTATATTTTTCATAATACATTTCCTGTAGTTGTTTTGCAGTTAAAACTTTTACAACACTTTCTTGGTACTCTTCAGAATTTGCTTTTCTCATATTAAATGAATAATCTTCTAGAATACTAGCCAGTTGTTCAACAGGTAACTTTTCGTGTATATTATAACACTTCTCATCGCAAAATTCTAGAAACTGCTTCCAAATGCTTGTCTTTGATTTTTTGGTATTATCTGGGATCAGATATTGACCTTCTTTTCTAATTACGTCCTGGTTTTCTCTCCCAAAACGAGACATTTTCATAAAAACACTATAATATCCTTTTCACTTTTAACACCACGCACATGAAAAATTACATATATAAAAAAATATTATCCTTTTGAATTAACATACAAAGCCTACTATTTAAATTTAAAAACCTTCAAAAACCGTCATTATACTAGTATTTTTTTAATAATATTTCGGTGTGAAAAAAATTCCAGTAATAATTGAAGCTCTAGTGGTGTTATAAGTGAATATGATTCAAGAGGTTATTTTTGGTTACCGTTTTCGCGCACAAAAATCACTCACAATGCCTCCTTTTTTTACCATCTTAAACTACAAACACCAAATCACTAATTGTCGGTACAACTTTGAACAAAATGTAGCTGGTTAATCGAAAAATACTCCTTCAACAGTTAAACCTAACACAACTTTTCACATTTACTGAATTTGATCTGTCAAAGGTGAAAAGTTTGTATTTTTTCGGTAAAACCGGCTATATTTTGCGCAAAGTTGTACCGAAAATGAGTGATTTGGTGTTTGTAGTTTAAGCTGGTAAAAAGAAGGAGGCAGTGCGAGTGATATTTGTGCACGAAAACAATGAGACTGCCTCGTTTTTCTTTGAACATCTTAGTTCTTACAGCACACATTTTGAGTTAGTTACAAATAAGATTAATAAGGATTTGTTGAATTTCGATTTCTTTTAAATATTCTCAATATTTAATTTAAATTTCGGAAAACACGTACGAAAAGTCAAACAGATATTTTCAGGGAGCATGAGCACGACCCCTTAACATTTACCTAACCTACCTTACTAATCGTTGCAGAAACTGGATTTTCTTCAGTTGGACCTTTACCAGCAATAAAACGTTTAGAGCAAACATATGAATATTTATTTATTTTATCTTTTGTTAAATCCACTCTCCTCGAGGCATGGATCCAGCCTCGAGGAGAGTGGATTTAACAAAAGATAAAATAAATAAATATTCATATGTTTATTACATCTAACCTCATCAATGTGAGGTTTTACGAATGGCATAAAAAATACGTTTTCCTCTGGATATCGATTATCCGGAGAACAGTCCGCAAAACTACAATGTTTTGTTGGCATTGTGCTCATTAAAAAAAACTAAATTATTTACTTAATTATCTTAAATATATTTTTTTATTATTTATCTTATGGCTATTAGACACATTAAAAGAGAGTTTTAGAATGTAACATTACTAGAATATAGAATGTAGAATACATTTTTTTTTTTTTATTATTTATTTTATTTTTTTGCTGTATGGGGTCGGCTTTAGAATAGCCCCATGGTAAATCCTGCCTGTCGTAAGAGGCGACTAAAAGGATAACCGTAGGTGGAAGATGGTCTCATCGCCTGGTGAAATACCACCATATCGACTTTGTGTGCTGTGAAATGGATCATTCCATGTTTCAGTGTTCGGTCGATACTTTCCGGTCTCCCTCTTTCCTTTTCCCCAATTCCTCCTTTATTTTCAGGTGCATCCTAATAGTAATAATGATGAAATCTCCTAGAGTAAAACACTCCGGAAGCAAAATACCTCTCCATTCGGATTTCCGGGCGAGAGGTACTCGAGGGGACTCAACATTAAAGATTAATTTTTGCAACATCCCCGGACTCAACAAGAACATCAATGACGTCCACCATCACCTACAGACGAAAAAACCGGATATTCTGGCTCTAACAGAAACACAAGTAAACTCGTCCACCAACAAGGTCCATATGCTTTGTCCTGGTTACGAACTCCATTCTCGATTCAGGTTCAAAGGTGGAGTCTGCCTTTACGCTAAGGCTAACCTTTCATGCCAGCGTGAAGAGAGTTTGGAACCGAAAGATGTGATGTGGTTCAAGCTATCTGATACCAAACTGACTAAGTTCCTCTGCTGCCTTTACCTATCACCTAATGAACCTTCATATAACGACCTCTTTGAGTTTTTATCACTCAAACTGGACTACATTCAGGAGAACCATCCAACAGCTGAAACCATAATCATGGGAGACTTTAATGTACATAACGCTGCCTGGCTCAAATTCTCTAACAAAACAGATGATGCGGGTCGTCAAGCCGAGGCCTTCGCCATCACTCATGGTCTAGAACAACTGGTCGAGCTACCAACCCGCATCCCTGATGTCAACAACCAGTCTGCCAATACACTAGATCTTTTCCTCACCACCAATCCTGACCCGTATAGAATAGAAGTTTGTGCCCCACTTGGAAACTCTGATCACACCCTCATCTCCACAACATGCTCTTTCCATTTACCATCGAGCTGCACAATACCACCCCGTCTCATGTGGCATTACAATTCGGCCGACTGGGAAGGTCTTCGTATGTTTTTCTCAGCGTTTCCATGGAAGAGAGTTTGTTTCTCTTCAGTAGATCCAACACGATGTGCTGAGACAATTTCTGAAATCATCATGTTGGGGATGCAAACTTACATAAGGAATACCGAAAGAAGAACATCATCCGATAAGACCTGGTTTAACAGAAACTGCTCTAGAGCTGTGGCTTCCAAACAGGCAGCATACCATCGATGGCTAAAAAATCCGGGCCCTGAGACCAGAGCAGCATATGTCGAGGCTAGAGGCATATGCAAAGAGACAATAGAATGCTCAAAAGATGCCCACAATGCCAAAATAAGATCAAAACTTGCTCCTCTAACCAAAGAAGATGGAACACTAGCAACGACTGCCCAGGAAAAAGCCAATATCTTTGCGCACCTATTTGCTGGAAATTCCCCTCTGGATTCATCGGGAAAACAACCCCCGAACATTACACCTATTGACAGTCACATGCCCGAGATCACCTTTCGCCAACGTACTATCAGAAAGATTTTGCTGGGTCTCAACACCAACAAAGCCTGTGGATCTGACGGAATCCCGCCGATTGTTCTCAAGAAATGTGCCCCCGAACTAACACATGTTCTTTGCAAGTTGTTCACCACTCTTACAATTTGGGGGTATTTCCGTCCAATTGGAAAATTGCAAGAGTACAGCCAGTCCCTAAAAAAGGCAAAAAGGCCCTACCTAGCAACTACAGACCTATCGCACTGCTATCTATTATTTCAAAGGTCATGGAAAAAGCCATCAACATCGAGCTCATGAAATATCTGGAAGACTCAGGAATTGTCAACGATAGGCAATATGGCTTCCGCCATCAGAGATCAACTGGTGACCTGCTCGCTTACGTCTCACATATATGGCAGCTATCTATTGAAAAGTATGGAGAAACTTTAGCTGTGGCATTAGATATCTCCAAGGCGTTCGATCGAGTTTGGCACCAGGGACTCCTCGCCAAGCTTCCGTCTTATGGCTTGCCCCCTCGGCTGTGTTCTCTGCTTGCTAGTTTTCTCTCAAACAGAACTCTCCATGTAGTGGTCGATGGAGTTTCATCTGACACTCTACTCATAAATGCTGGTGTTCCGCAAAGATCTATTCTCGCACCAACACTATTTCTACTTCACATCAAAGACCTGTTGAAAGCAACTTCATGTCCAGTACACAGCTTTGCCGATGATAGTTCCCTCCATACCGCTTTCTCTTCCAGGGCCCCTATATCAGCCCGTGAAACCAGAAATGAACGAGGAAGAAATGTTAATAATATAAATATGGACTTAGTAACAATTCTCGAGTGGGGATCTAATAACTTGGTAGAATTCAATGCAAACAAAACACAAGCATGTCTTTTCTCTAGAAAAGCCGATCTCACTGTGCCTAACATAACTTTGTCAGGAGTAACCATACCACTGAAGTCATCCATATTGATGCTTGGTATTACTATCAGCAATAACCATTCCTGGGAAAATCAGGTGAGGTCCATTGCCAAAAGTGCATCCTAAAAACTTGGTTTTTTGTTTCGTGCTAAGAGCTATTTCACCCCCACTCAGCTGCTTATGATCTATAAGGCACAGATCCTGGAATACTGTTCCCATATTTGGAGCGCGGCACCTAAACATATCCTGAGGCTATTGGATTCTGTCCAAAAAAGGGCAATTCGTCTCGTCGGTGATGCCTCGCTTACAAACTCGCTCACTTGTCTGGAACACCGTAGAAAAGTTGGCGATTTGTCTCTATTTTATAGATATTTTCATGGGCGATGCTCTTCTGAAATATCAACAATCGTTCCTGCTTTGGCAGTCTCTTCGAGACTAACCCGTCAAGTTCAGTCATCACACCCCTTCGTGGTCACTTTGGAGACCTGCAGAACATCACTTTCCAAAGACTCGTTCATCCAACGAACAGCGAGGCTTTGGAACTCATTGCCTAGGGAGGTGTTCCCCGAGGCATACAACCTCCAGAAATTTAAGAAGAACACCAACTCCTACCTTCTTTCCCTTGGTTCCCACGATGTTCTCTGAACATTACAGGATATCCCTTTTCGTAGGAACCAGAACATAAAAAAAAAAAAACAATACAATATAGAATATATATAATACAAACGGACATCTAGTCTATTTACGTAATCTATCGACTCTGGGGTCGCTACCAGGAAGTCTTCGGGTCTGCCAGCTGGGGGGGATTGGCGCGGTGGATTTGAGAGAATTAAATGTTAAATTTCGTAGCCGGGCCGAGGATGGTCCTCGACGATTCGCTGTTGCGTTCAAATTTACAGTGCTGCTCCTAGGTGGCGTATGGAGTTAGTAACAAGGCCTACCCAGAACACTGTGTGAATGATACATTCTATGTTTGTAATTGTCCCGCCGTCATAGACGGGCATTCAAAAATTGATAAGGGATGCAGTATTGCTCAGAGCAAGACTATCTGCATCCCCTCGAAAATACCTCCCCTGTCTACGCCGGTTGAAGGCCGGATGGGAACGGATTTTCCGCAGGGGGGATGTCCATATTGCGCCATATTGGACGCAGAGGACAATAAAATGAGAGAGAGAGAGGGTCCTGCCATTATGTGATCGTAGGTATACTCTTCTGTGATGTGTCTGATGGTTTGGGTTTCTCCGCAGTCACAGAGAGGAGATGGTTGCTTGCCCCATTTGTGTAAGGAGTATGCACATCTGCCATGTTGGGTTCTGACTCTATTAAGCGTGGACCATGTTTTACGTGGTAGATCGAAACCCGTTGGCTTGTGGGTGATGAACGGCATGTTATTGTTTTGTTGTGAGTCCATGCATTGGTAAGATTGAACTCATCTTCCACAGCCACCCCTGCCGTTCTTGTTGGTGGTCATCTAGGCCGGAGTCGGTTAAGGTTGGCGTCTTCGATATCCTGATGGATGGGCATTCATTCGTCGCAGTTGAGGGAGTGGGATGTGGCTTAGGACTGAAAGCCATTGCGTGGGAGTTGGTTTGATGACGCCAGCAATCATTCTCATGGTGTTATTTAGCTGTGCATCTATTTTATGTGCATGTGGGCTGTTTAGCCAGACTGGAGCGCAGTATTCAGCAGTTGAAGAGACAGGACGTTGCGCAGAGTGGAAGCCGATGCTCCCCAAGTTGTGCCGCACGGTTTTTGGATTATCTTATCTTAAATAATTCAACTGTATCACTCAAATAACAATGGAGAAGGTTTGATGTTTGTCTTTCGTGACAAATTTGCCACACTATTCTCAGGAAAAAGGCTCATTTTTTGGGTAGATCTTGGAAAAAAAGTCCTGAAATAGAATTTGTGGAACTCAAGAATTTCTATGTCTACCAAAAGAATTGCATTTCTCAATATTGAGTGGGTTAAATCAGACTTGAAAAAATTAATGATATTTCTTTCAAATCTGATTCAATTTTCAAACAACACCAAATTGCGAATATTCAAAAATGGAAAAAAAATATTGACCAATTTTAGGGTAGTGAATAACATTGGTTTTGAAGGATAATGCATTTTTGTGGTTTCATAATTAGTTGAGTGACAGAAGTCAATTTGTGTGTATTAAAAGTAGTAGAAGCTCATCCCAGAATAGTAGGTGGATTTCATAAAAATACTACCTATTGAGGACGTCACCCAAAAAATAAAATAAAAAAATAAAACCTCACGAATAGTGGTTTCCACAAATTGGCCAAATCGGTGCAGTGGTTTTGAAATGGCGACTGTTGAAAGATTGGAATCTCCAATTTTGGCTAAGTGTGAGGAAAAACCTTTAAGACTCAATTTCATTCTTGTTATGGTGAAACCTCGATAATTTGAAAGTGTTTAGGCGAGGGATGTTTTTAGGAAGCAGAGGGTGGATAGATTAAGGGGTTTTGGAAGTAGAAACAAAATCTTCCCAAATTTTCTCCCATCGGATTGTTTGGATTCGCTAATTGTGTCTTGAGGTGTAAATATGTAACTTATTTGTTGAAGAGAGGTGGTATCTTTTGCTGCTTCATCGACTTCCTCATTTCCAACTATGCCTGAGTGGCCTTTAACACAGAAATTTTTTTTTACAAGCTTTTATTTAGTTTCACTTGTTAGTTAGTTCGTTCGTTCGTTAGTTTGGGTCAAATCTTGCAAGTGAATTTTGACCGACTTCTAGTCGTCCGATTGATTTAAAATTTGGCAGGTGTTTATAATTCCAGTAACAATGCATTATGGAATTTTTGTTACAGAAAAACAAAATGGCGAATCCAAGATGGCGGACAATATTTGTAATTATTATTCTGACATTTTTGTCAAAATCCATAAATTCAAGATGGCGGCTCCAAGATGGAGGACCGGTTTTGTGATAATGGTCCAATTCGATTAAATTGGTCGGGGTCGGAGATTATGAATTTTCTGTCAAAATTCATAAATTCGAGATGGCGGTCCCAAGAGGGAGGACGAGTTTTGTGATTATGGTCCAATTCGATTCAAAATTGGTATGCGGGGGTTTTCGGGGTCGGAGATTATGAATTTTCAGTCAAAATTAATAAATTCATGATGGCGGCCCCAAGATGGAGGACGAGTTTTGTGCTTATGGTCCGATTCCATTCAACATTGGTATGCGGCGGTTAAAGCGAAGATTAAAGCGAAGTAACTAAAAAGCAAAAAATGAAATAACTAATGAAAAATATTTTCAAAGGCAAGCTTTTATGTAAGCCGTGTACTAAAACGTATGAAATATGTCATCGCTGACAATGATTTAATTATTTTTTGTTGAATTATTTGGTTTCAAAAAGCTTGTCGCGCAAATTGTAATAAAATAATACTTCGACAAGTTGTTACTTACCAATCAATCATTGTCCAATGAAATTAATTGGTACCTACTCTTAAATAAAATATAGTCTTTAAGAAGGTTTTTTATCAGTTATTTTTAGGTTGCTAACTTGGAGAGGCAGTAGTGTATGTATGATTTCGGTAATAATAGGGTTATAGTTAGTCACTTGAGGCAATTGCAGTCAGAACCGATTTCGAATCCGAGAGAATCACTGACTTGCCTCTCCACTACACTGTTTTTCATAAATTTCCAAACTAATTCTATGTGGTAAAAAACACCATAATAAGGGGTAACCTCAGCCGTGTATTCACAAAGTTCGTCAATAACATATTATTTTTCGAAATTTTGATTTTTAAATTGAGTAATACCTCCTTTGTGGCCTTTTGTGGAATATTCAAATTCGTAGAAGCCATAAATTTCAAAATGTCCTGTTTTTTGTTGCTTTTCACAATCACAAATTTTGGTGGTAAGTTTGTCATGTTCCGAAGTTGAGCTAAGAATATAATTTCAACAGTTTTAGATGAATAGATAAAACAATATTGAACATACCACACACACTTTTTTAGAGAAGAGACCAAATTCTGAAAGAAAATTATTTTATGTATCACGAGAAATACTATTGAATATTGTGTTTTTTTTTCTGTGAAACAAGTTTTCAAATTTGAGAAATTTAGCAAGTAATTTTTTTCTTGAAACAAATAATAGATAAAGGTTTGAAAATTGTTCTTTCGTGGATTAAAATGAATATGTTTCAATAATAAATTAGTGCTGAGCGTATTGAAATGAAAACAATTATAATACAGGGTCAGTCAGAAGTACTTTGACAAACTTCGGGAGGTGATTTCCCACAATATTCTAATATGAATTGTCCAAATAAATATATGTCCGGAAACGCTTTGTTTCCAAGATACAGGGTGTTAAAGTTTTATTTTTATTTTCGTTTTTTTTTAAATAATTTTCGAAATACTGACCTTAATTAAACGAAAATTGGTATAGAGAGGTTTTTTGAGGTGTCGAATTCGAACCTGATGTTATTATTGCTCTTACTCGTAGGAAGCGCCACCTACACGTCTTTTTCTTTTTTGAAGATTCATTACTCTTTGAGCGTACATCTAGCATTTTTGGTAAAAAAATCAATTCTTCTATAATATCTACGTAAAAAAGCTATCCCTGTTACAAGTCGCTATAAGCAATCGTTTTCTAGATATTTGGACTTGACATTTTCAAGTCGATTATTTGATAATCGATGCGTGTTGAAGTTATTACCATTATTTTGCATTTTTCACAAGAATGCTTGGGAAATGAATTTGACGTTCAAGTAAGTAGTTTTGGTAATTACATATTATGTGACAGTTAAACGTTTTGTTGTTTGTTGAAGTTTCTGTAAGTTTTAAAACACTAATTTTGAAAAAATGGATTTTTCAAACAATAATTCTCATTTAGCCGATAAGCATTTTGTTTATGGACTTGCGGATGGCAATGCACGCGAAGCAAGACGTATTTACCATGAGCGATTTCCTAATCGAGTACTGCCTTCAACTTCAACGTTTACCAGTCTCTACCGTCGTTTGGCAGAAACAGGTAGCTTTAAGAGGGCAACTGATATTATTGGAAGACCACGAGCAGTCCGAACCCCAGAATTGGAAGAAGCTGTTTTGAACGCTCTCGAGGAGAATCCAGAAACAAGTACAAGAATGATTGCTGAAGCTCTCAATTCTACTCAGTCCACAGTTTGGAGAATTATCCACGATCAACAATTGTATCAATACCATATTCAAAGGGTACAATCTCTTTTGCCACGAGACTTTCCCCAACGCATTACTATGTGCCAGTGGTTTTTGAGAAAATTGGCTGGAAATCCTCAATTTTTAAGATATGTACTCTTCACGGACGAGGCAAACTTCTCCCGAAATGCTATCACAAATTTTCATAATAACCATGTTTGGACTCTGGAAAATCCACACGCAGTTAGTGAAAGACATTATCAGAATCAATTTTCTGTAAATGTATGGGCGGCAATAATTGATAATTACTTGATAGGTCCTTTCTTTCTTCCGTTACGACTGAATGGCGCAACTTACAGAGACTTTTTAGCAAATGAATTGCCGGGACTTCTTCAGAATGTACCATTAGAAATTCGCATCCGCATGTGGTTTATGCATGATGGGGCTCCGGCCCATTTCAGCGTTGTAGCCAGGGAATTCCTCAACACTGTCTATCCAAATCGATGGATCGGTAGGGGTGTGGAAGAACCTAACCAGGCGTGGGCACCAAGGTCCCCAGATCTAAACCAGCTAGATTTTTATTTTTGGGGACATTTGAAGTCACTAGTTTATAAAACTCCAGTAGCGAACGAGGAAGATCTAAGAAACCGAATAGTAGACGCCTGTGAGACAATAAGAAACACACCAATAATTTTTGAGCGGGTACGAGATTCAATGACTGGAAGACTGAATGCCTGTATCTTCGCTGAAGGTTTGAATACAATTTGATTTCATTCATTCTTTTCTACATATTCAAAATTTCTTGAAATAAAATGTTGATATATCTTGCAAATTTTATTAAAACAAATACAGATTTTGCACCCTTGATACAAAAATAATTATTTCAAACGAGTAAAAATAAATAGAAGAGGTGGCGCCCCCTTCAAATAACCAAAATTATTTACTTTAACGTCAAATTCATTTCCTAAGCATTCTTGTGAAAAATGGTAATAACTTCAACACGCATCGATTATCAAATAATCGACTTGAAAGTTTCAAGTCCAAATATCTAGAATACGGTTCCTTATAGCGACTTATAACAAGGGTAGTTTCTTACGTAGATATGATGGGGGAGTTGTTTTTTTCACTGAAAAATGTGCTAGGAGTACGCACAAAAAAGTTATGAATCTTCAAAAAAGAAAAAGACGTTTAGGTGGCACTCCCTACGAGTAAGAGCAATAATAACATCAGGTTCGAATTTGACACCTCAAAAAACCTCTCAATACCAATTTTCGTTCAATTGAGGTCAGTATTTCGAAAGTTATTTAAAAAAAACGAAAATAAAAATAAAACTTTAACACCCTGTATCATCGAAACGAAGTGTTTCCGGAAATATATTTATTTGGACAATTCATATTAGAATATTGTGAGGGCTCAGCTCCTGTAGTTTGTCAAAGTACTTCTGACTCACCCTGTATAACCCTGACTCACCCTGTATAACAGAATTACGAACTTACACATCCATTGACAAACAATTCGATTTTGTATACCAGTGGAGTATACTACTATAGAAGGTTAATTCAGAAAATAATTTTGCTGACGCTGTTCATTCTTTTCTCAAGAGTTCAGGTTTATGTTTATATTCATGTGTCATTCTGTAAACTGTTTTGCTTATATTTTATTTTGATTTTGTTTCAAAATTCAGATTAGAAATCCATATTTCCAATGTGGCGGTGATTACTCAAGGACCTGACGGCTTTTACTTCGGAAAGTGAAAGTTGAATTCGTATGTATATTATTTTCCATCTCTACCTCATTCACTTGAAAAATTATGTATTCGAGATTTGTGCCCGTAAAAAGAATTTACGAGATCAATCACATTCAAGGGCCACCTTGTACAAAGGAATTCAAACAGAAAAGGGAAAAGGGTAGAAACCATTTATCAACCCATATACTTTTGCCCCGGAGACAGAAAGGCGTCGAATAAACACTTTATATTTGAGTTCTATTTGAATGTATGAATCTCTTCACAAAACCCATCCAAAACAAAGTTTGTGGAGCTTCTGTCAATTGAACGAATCGAAGGAAATTATAAAACGAAGAGGGACAACGTTCAAAGGAATATTTCGGAATCACGCTCAAATAGAATGAAATTGTGATTGGGAGATCCTTCAGGAAAAATCGAACATATTACTTAACTGTGTTCACGAAAGGATGTTACTGAGGGAATGTATCAGTTCTTGAGTGAAGAAAAACAATTGAGAACAAAACATATAAAGTAGAACCAGAAATCTAAGAAGAATCACCAACCACTTGAGTTATCAGCAGGCGGTGGATTCTACGCAGAGTTGTACCTACCCTAGCTATTAAATTTTGTTTTATAGGTATTGGGTCAAATTATCAAGAAAAATCGCTTGAATATAATTGAGAATTGTTTATTTATATATAATATATGATAATAATATATATATTATTATATTATATTATATAATAATATATGATATACCTAATTAATGTAAAATGTCAAACTTTATACTTTACAAAAAGTTCAGTTTCTCGATAAAAGGTATTTATAAACAAAATTACTCACGAAGATCAGTTTCACTTTCACTGTCGTCATCCAAATTGATAATAAACTTTTCTTTGGGAGTTTTGTCTATATCCATATATGACTTTTGCACCTTTTTATTATGGGAAACACACTTGGCCCAGCTGCTCTCAGGAATGTTTGCGGTTTCTGTTTGAATAAGAGCTACCACAGTTAAACTTAAGGTTGGAGAAGTATTATTTCTTCGAACTGCTGACTTAAGCTGATGCCATATATGTTCAATTGGGTTAAACATACAGTGATAAAAGGAGGAGGTCTGAGCACCATATGTCCCAAGCTATCAGCCAATAAATCACAAAAATATTTCTTTTTTATCGAATAACTGCGTAAAACTTCTAGTAACTGTTTTTTTGTGTACTTTTCCTCAAAGTACATATCATTATTTAACATATATTCTTGTATAGTGGCTTTGGTGTCATTTGAACATGGTGCTTTATCTAGTCTTCGACTGTGGTAGATAGCATTATCCATGACGATAATACTGTTGGGTGGAATATTTGGTATGAGTTTATTTTGGAACCAAATAATTCGGCTGTAGTATCATCATGATAATCGACTAAAGAGTCCTTAATATTATTTGCCGATAAAGTATAAAACCATTTTCGGTTCCTGCGTGAATTATCGTAATGCGTTTTCCTTTATTAGACGGCGCATTAGTTTGGCACAAATCAGATGAGTCTACCCAACTTTTGTTTGGAATATCGTGTGTATCGAACCAAGTTTCATCCAAATACACTACTGTTCTACCATATTCTCTAAATTCGTTTATTGCCCACAGATTCCATTAAGATTTTTCTGCTACTAGTGAGTGTAAAAGAGACTTCCTTAAAGTCTCTTTGCAATACTGGATACCAGTTTCATTCTTTTTAAGCCGTCGCATTAAAATATCTAATGTAGGCACAATTTGCTCTTTATACATGGCATATATTGTTCTTCGAATTATATCTACATCACAGCCATCTAGTTTCCTTGAACTGCCAGAGTATTTTCGTTTCATTCTTTTTAAATTAGGGTTTCTTATTATTTTAAACACTGTAGAATACGATGTTTTTGTTAAAGAAGCACTTTCTTGCACAGCTTGATCCTTGGATATTCCACGTTCCAGAAGGGAAGTATAAACATTCAATATAATTTGTTTCCCATGAGGGTGTAACATTTGTCGACTAGTGGTACTACGATCACCAGTTGAAGTACTTCAGGATGAGCCCATGGACGCCACATTTTTCACGATACAAAAATCGAATGGACACAACCGACACAACGGAATATTAGGCAGGTAATGACTAAATGTTGTTTAACTTTCCCCCTTTTATTTCTGAAATTGGAAAGCGGTCAGTTCTCAAAACAGTCTTGTTTTCCAAATCTGGTAGGTAATTTATTTTGTAACCGTAAATAGACTATTATCGCTATAATCTCGTTAATAGCCCATTAGTACTGAAAGTCTGGTGGCCAGGTGAGTAAATATTATTATTTACACACATTCAAACATATCCTTACCAAGGGTTCTAAATCAACCTTACGATATTTTTTATTATCAAATAAATTTAAATACAAAACTGTCATTAATTGCCAAAAATAATGGAGAGCCCACTATTATTAAAATGCCAAACTATTTCATGAGATATTTCAATCCGGACCTGGGAATCTTTTAAGGGACACACACTTTCATTGCTTATCTATATTTCGAACGATAGGTAATAATGAGGGTCGTCGGCTGATATTGATTTACGATCTTCTTAGATTTCTAGTTCTACTATACTTGGAAATAAAATACCGAATTCTTTAGACAAGCCATGGATTCAAGGGGAGGTGATCCAAACTTGGCAAGTGTTGGAATCAAAAAAAAAAAAAAACGAAATTGTATACTCTTCCATCACTTTTGGTTTCACCGAATATGACCCCAACTTGGAATATCCTGTATATTTTTCCTTTTTTGGATTCTAGAGTACGATCGCATAGTTTTGAGACGAAAAATTGGTACATTTGTTGTTTCAGAAGCGTTTTTATTTTTTCCTCTAGAGTGCGTTGGACCCACTTCAACCAATCTGATGGACATGAATGATGAGTAAAAAATATCATATTTTTTCCACCTAGTTGAGTATCTATGGCGGTTTGATATTTCCAAAACCACTAATTGTGAAAAAAGCTAAATTTTTCAAATGATAACATCTTTTAGACACACATTGCTTAGATTATAATTTTCGCGACGAATCCATTGATGGTTTCGAATGTATAAGAACTTGGCGAAACAACACGGGCGAATCGAGTGGCAAATACACCATAATTTGCCGCTAATCCTTAGTTGTAAAAAAATTTACATTTGTCGCTATTGATGTTCAAGAAAAAAATTGATGTTTCGCTAAGTTCATATGAACTTAGCGAAACAACTTTTTATAGAATCCGCGGAAAGCAAACTATCAGAGTCATAATTTGCCGCTATTTCCGCTAATTAGTTGTAGAAAAAATTAAATTTGTCGCTATTGTTGTTTAAGAAAAAAATCGAGGTTTCGCTAAGTTCATATGAACTTAGCGAAACAACTTTTTATAAATCCGCGGAATTCAAAGGAATTTCATTATACAGGGTGATTCAAAAGTACTTTGACAAACCTCAGGAGGTGATTCCTCGCAGTATTCTGATATGAATTGTCAAAATAAATATATATCCGGAAACGCTCCGTTCCCAAGATACAGGGTGTTGAAGTTTTATTTTTATTATCGTTTTATTTGAATAACTCCCGAAATACTGACCTTAATTGAACGAAAATTGGTATTGAGAGGTTTTTTGAGGTGTCAAATTCGAACCTGATGTTATCATTGCCCTTACTCGTAGGGGGCGCCACCTACACGTCATTCTCTTTTTTGAAGATTCATAACTTTTTTGAGCTCACTTCTAGCACATTTTTCAGTAAAAAAATCAATTCCTCTATCATATCTACGTAAAAAAGCTACCCTTGTAACAAGACGCTATAAGCAACCGTTTTCTAGATATTTCAAGTCGATTATTTGATAATCGATGCGTGTTGAAGTTATTACCATCATTTCGCATTTTTCACAAGAATGTTTAGGAAATGAATTTGACGTTTAGGTAGTAGTTTTGGTTTTTTGTAGGCGGTGCCAACTATTCTATATATTTTTACTCGTTTGAAATAGTTATTTTTGTATCAAGGGTGCAAAATCTGTATTTGTTTTAATAAAATTTGCCAGAAATATCAACATATTATTTCAAGAAATTTTGAATATGTAGAATAAAATAAAATAAAGGAAACCAAATTAATTGAATACACTGCTCTGGTGCAAAACAGAACTGCATTAATTGCATTTCTAATTAGACTGGGAAAAGTTGGTGGTGATTTATTTGTTATTACCAACATGCAGAAAAGTGAAAGTTACTAAATTTAATCTGTCAGATGTGTGAAGTTTGTTTATTTGTAACTGTTTAAGAAGGAGGATTTTTTCGATAAAACCAGCAATATTTTTAGGATTCGTGTTCAGGAGGCAAAAACACGCAAGAAAAGTCTTTTACCTATATTCAGGGAGCATGAGTGGTCTGAGCTTACATTTACCGACATTTTAATGAAAATGTTGCTACAGCAGTGAAAATAATATGTCTTGTCAAAAATGGGTTGTCTTCTAACATTCCTTCCATGTCACCCCAGAATGCAAACCGTCTATCATCATCTCCTGGTCTTAAAGTATGAATTAATCGTGGCTAATATGGGCGAAATTTGTTCTTTAAAAAAAATTGAAATCGTTCTTTTACTTACAGTTTTTCGAATCAGAGATGCCCTTTTTCGCAAGGAATACTTAGGATGTTCAATTGCTGAGAGCATTACTTCAAACTCCATATCATCTGTAGCAACGCGTTGTTCGTAAACCATTTCCAAAAGTCTTAAATTTGCTCATTACTTTCCTTACTGTTTCATGGTGGTTATTTTTCTCTGGATGTCGGTTATTGAAAATTTCTGCAGCTTCTCGAAATGTTTTATAATTTTCACCCACAATTAATACAATTTCAATTTTACCTTCCATACTTAATGTTACTGGCATTTCTACCTACTTCATAAATACGTATTGCAAACTGATGTCTTGACGTGAGATGTCATAAAAAACAATAAATGATGTATCAATTCTTCCCAGCGCATTCTAGATTATAATGTTGTGACGCATTCACTGTTCTATTTTATCTACGTTTTAATACAGCGGATATGTCGCTCGGCAATAGTTTGCTTATGGGAAGTGAAAATGCATGGCCCCGTGGACCAGAAAATGGGTATTGTTTATTTAATATTTTGGAATATGTAATAATGTACTTTTTTTTAAATATAATAATCAGAATTAATACAAGAAACTTAGTCCTGAGGACTTTTTTCAGTTTTAAATGTATGTTCCAATGAATTATCTCAAAAGTGTTATTGTAGAGAAAAATCTAAAAAAAAAATTTGTAAGGTAGATGGATATGATTTCGTACATATTTAAACGTGATTCGATATTGTCACAAAAGTACCTACTTTACTCATGTACCCAATTCATATTTTGTTACAAACCTCGTATATAACTGCTAAATTTTGAGATTTGATTATTTCAAATTGGGTTTGCAGATCATGCTGATGTTTTTATGAAGAATGACTTTTTTACAAGTTTTTATTTAGTTTTACTTGTCAGTTAGTTAGGTCAAATCTTGCAAGTGAATTTTGACCGACTTCTAGACGTCCGATGGATTTGAAATTTGGCAGATGTTCATAATTCCGGTGACAATGCATTACGGAATTTTTTTTAGAGAAAAAAACAAAATGGCGGCTCTAAGATGGCGGACGAGATTTGTAAGTATGGTTCGATTTGATTCAAAATTGGTGTGTTGAGGTTTTCAAGGTAGAAAATTATGAATTTTTTGTCAAAATTTATAAATTCACGATGGCGGACGAGTTTTGTGATTAGAGTCCGATTCGATTCAAAATTGGTATTTGGTGGTTTTTTAGGTCGAAAATTATGCATTTTTTGTCAAAATCAATAAAATCAAGATGGCGGCTCAAAGATGGCGGACGAGTTTGGCGATTATGGTCCGATTCGATTCAAAATTGGTATGCGGCTGTTTTCGCGGTCGGAGATTTTGAATTTTTTGCCAAAATTTATAAATTCAAGATGGTGGCCCCAAGATGGGGGACGAGTTTTCTGATTATGGTCCCATTTTATTCAAAATTGGTGTGTGGGAGTTTTTGGCGTCGGAGATCATGATTTCTTTCAGCTCAAAACTTACAGGAAAGATACCTTTAATAACGATGCTCTACTTGAGATGAACAGATTAAGGCGAACTAACTAAAAAGCAAAAAATATAATAACCAATTAAAAACCTTTTTAAAGGCAAGCTTTTATTTAAACCGTGTATAGTTATTCTAATCCCAATTGGAACGGCAATAAAAATAAGAGCATTACGGGGAGTGTTCATATGCACTGCCCGGAAAATGGAAAATTTATATACTACCAGTGTTTTTACTTTCAAAGTGTTCCTGGTAAAATCATAAAAAAGTTCTGTCGTGTGGAAGAGAATTCCTTCTCGAAACTTTTTATGTCGCTCCAATTGGGATTAGAAATACTATACTAAAACGTATAAAATAAGTTTAAGTCATCGCTGACAATGATTTAATTATTTTTTGTTGAATCATTTTTCAAAAAGCTTGTCGCGCGAATTGTAATAAAATTATTACTTCGACAAGTTGTTACTTGCCAACCAATCATTGTTCAATTAAATCAATTGGTACCTACTTTTATAAATACTTTGAACGACAAGATCTTTGAAAACAAATAATTCAACAAAAAATAATGAAATCATTGTCAGCGATGACTTAAACTTATTTTATATGTTTTAGTACACGGCTTAAATGGAAGCTGCTCGTATATTTGATTGTCAGTAAGTTATTTGAATTTTTGTGACATATACTAATCATAACAAAAGAAAACTCCGGCTATGATGCTTCTACCCTCTTTCTTTGTACACTTTACCTCTTTTTATTTTTATTTAACTTTTTACCTTTTTGTAGCTCAGTCGGTACGCCTATGTAG
Organism: Gonioctena quinquepunctata; assembly: GCA_018342105.1. Taxonomy (NCBI): domain Eukaryota; kingdom Metazoa; phylum Arthropoda; class Insecta; order Coleoptera; family Chrysomelidae; genus Gonioctena; species Gonioctena quinquepunctata. The sequence goes on along the minus strand of JAFIRS010002071.1, from coordinate 144,752 downwards.
ACATGATTCTCCCAATCTCAGGAGGATTGCAGCAGCGCCATCTACTTCTTTGCTTGATGTCAATAAACTGTTTATGTTTGAAATATTGTTTGTAATATGGTCAAATAATAAATAATGAGTCCAGAAAAAGTTAAATGATTATTTTTTTATTCTAATCAATTCTTAAAATACCTAGCCCTGCGATATCTAACATATTAGTAAATATTATTCAACCAATCAAATTGAACAACATCAAATAAACTTGCTCATGTGCAATCAATGTCAAATACATATTCAGAGGTTATATTGATATCATAATATTGAATAAGAAAGTTCACCACTGTGAATAGGTGTTGGTAAATATAAAGTTACTGTACACATGCACTCTGAATATGGGGAAAAAACTTTTCCCACGTATTTGTGCCTCCTGAACACGAATCCGAAAAATATTGCTGGTTTTATCGAAAAATGCGGCGGTCTCATACCGTTCCCGAATTAGAGCACTTTTTTTATGCCCATTTTCAAGCACTGTTTTCTCGCACGAAAATCACTCGAAATGCCTCCTTCTTTTTACCAGCATAAACAAAACACCCTAAATTACTTAATTTCGGCACAACTTTGCACAAAATATCGTCGTTTTTATCGAAAAAATCCTCTTTCTTACACAGTTCCAAATAAACAAATTTCACACATTTGAAATTTAGTAACTTTGAACAGATGAAATTTAGTAACTTTGCCTTATTTTTCATGTTGTTAATAAATGAATCACCGACAACTTTTCGAATTCAAATGTGAGCTTTCCCTGGCAACCATCAGTACAAATTTTCACTCTATAAACTCTTTTTAAAAACACATTTTCTAATTCTAACCTATGATAATATTTTATTTACATTTATATATATATATATATATATATATAAAATTATTTATATAACTGTTGAAAATTCACATCTACCAATTTTCTGCTCTCAAATTCGATATTTTTATGATTTTCAATGAAAATAGTTTGACATTTCCTTGTCATGTTTCTTTGTGATTAAAAATTAGCATACAGGATGTTCTTGCTTGTAAATTACTTTTGTCTATTTGAATTCAAAAATTTTATTTGTGTATTTTAATTTATATACTTTTATAGGTTGTGCAAATTAAATGGATTGTTGGAAACATAATGATAATAATGTAAAAGCTCCTAAAGCTGCTAAATTCTTGGATCATCTGCGTTGACTATAAGATGGCCAAAGGTTTCAGAGATGCAAAGTACACAGAAAAATTGTAAAAACAATCATAGCAGGTATTCATGTAATGTATAAATATCATTATATAAAATTTTTATTATTTTTATATTTTTTATATCATTACAATATATATATATATATATATATATATATATATATATATATATATATATATATATATATATATATATATATATATATATATATATATATATATATATTTATCGCCGAGTTCGAAACAATCGAATGAATTAGACATCACCTGAAGATGACAAATGTGAATTTGCCGAAACGTCGTGATGTTCAGAAAGAGCACATGAAGTAACATGTGCTCTTTCTGAACATGTGTATAAAAGAGATCATCGGATGGACTATGATAAATACAGAAATTCTAGATAACGAGACCAATGAAAACAAAAGAATATTTCTAGAGATGGTTCACATAATAAATGATAAGGAATCAATGAATGAAAGAACTGATTTGAACAATCTTTCGCAAATCTATACTTACTTGCTAGAAATGAATAGAAGAAAAGATATATCACCCTGTGATCAAAATTTTCCGCCTTGATTCTGAATTGATTACAAAAGAAGTTGTCATTGTCAATTTTTTTTCATCTTTCATGAATTTCTGTTCCATTTGATGTGCTAATTTTACATCAATCTCACGTTAGTAAGTAGACAAACAATATATCTTTTCATAATGTAATCCATACCATTGTAGTCGTCTTGAGACAGGCAATAAAGGTTGCCGAAAGCTTGACGGATAACAAAGATTTTTCCTAATCAGCCCTATACCTGACTGCATCCCCAAATAGAATCAACTTATATATATATATTTATATATACAGGGTGGCCCACCACATTCGCCTCGGTATTTCTACGAGAAATGAAGAGAGTTAGGAAAAAACTTTTAGCACAGTTATATGTGGGTCCATGAGGAGCATATTCCAAAATTATTTTGAAATATATAGGGTGATCCCCAAAAAAATTACATACGAAAGTCATATTTTTTCTTATGGAACATCCTATATTTTTTTATATTTTTAGATACTATAGACAAAATAAAGGAGAGTTACTATCATATTTCCCATTCTTAAAACTGACCGTTTCTGAGAAATTTTGAGAAATTTAAAAATACAGACCATAATTTGAAAATTGTTTTCACCCTATAACGTGTAACGAGCTGCTCGTGATTGAATGTACTGCTTAGCTCAAAGGTTAAAGTTAACTACTACATGAAATTTTTAATGCAATATTATACAGAGTGGCGAAAAAAATTGCCTCAAAATTTGGACACACATTTAATTAAATAACTTCTTAAAGTTGAATGGAACACCCCGTATTTAGTGGCGTAATTTGACGCAGAATTAGATTCCGTTCAAAACTATATTAGGGTTCCCTATACCTATCTCTTCTGCTTCTTACACAAAAAGGCGTTTTTATATTTTACTTATGAGTAATTTTTTTATCTTAAAAATGAAACACACTGTATTTTGATGAAAAGCTTAAAAAGCATTTTTGAAGTCATTTTATCGAAAAATTAAGAATCTTAAATAGTTTATTATTTTAATAAATGCTCAAAATGGTGTCCATTATTCTCGATGCATAGGCGAACTCTTTCTTGAAATGAGTGCTGAACTCTGGATAACATATTTTGCGGTATGGAACGAAACGCATTTCTTATTCGTACTTTCATATCCTGAGGTGTCGTTGGCGGTGTATAGTGAACAATACTTTTGATATATCCCCATAAAAAATAGTCGGGACTTCTAAGGTCCGGAGACCTGGCTATTATTAAAAAAATAGTATAATAGGTTTTATAGGAAATCGTAAATGTATGTTTTTATTGACCCCATATTGTAATTTTGGTATTTATTTCAATATGAAGTCTAATTTGCTAAGAAACAAGCGAATTTAACATATTTCGCCTCAATAATTAAGACACGCGCATCTTCTTATTTTGAAGAATGCTTTAATATTTCAGAAATGACAATAAATTTGAGTTTTTACATTTGCCTGCATTTTACTTTAGATACACCGTATTTTCAAAAATTTCTGCTTCTAGCGAATCTACGTATTCCTTAATAAAAAGGTTTTCAAAACGCTTTTTAAGCTTTTCATTACAATACAGCATGTTTCATTTTTAAGATAAAAAAATTACTCATAAGTAAAATATAAAAACGCCTTTTGTGTAGAAAGCAGAAGAGGTATAGGGAACCCTAATATAGTTTTGAAGGGAATCTAATTCTGCGTCAAATTACGCCACTAAATACGGGGTGTTCCATTCAACTTTAAGAAGTTATTTAATTAAATGTGTGTCCAAATTTTGAAGCAATTTTTTTCGCCACTCTGTATAATATTGCATTAAAAATTTCATGTAGTAGTTAACTTTAACCTTTCAGCAGTTCATTTATTCACGAGCAGCTCGTTACACGTTACAGGGTGAAAACAATTTTTAAATTATGGTCTGTATTTTTAAATTTCTCAAAATTTCTCAGAAACGGTCAGTTTTAAGTATGGGAAATATAATAGTAACTCACCTTTATTTTGTCTATAGTATATAAAAATATAAAAAAACATAGGGTGTTCCATAAGAAAACATATAACTTTGGTATGTAATTTTTTTGGGGATCACCATATATATTTCAAAATAATTTCGGAATATGCTCCTCATGAACCCACATATGACTGTGCTAAAGTTTTTCCCTAACTCTCTTCATTTCTCGTAGAAATACCGAGGCGAATGTGGTGGGCCACCCTGTATATATATATATATATACAGGGTGTCCCACGACGATTAAGACAGGGAATATCTCGGAACTCGAGAGTAGTAGATAATTGTAATTTTGGGGTTGTGAATAAAAGCAATTGGTGCAGTTGTTTTTGATATTATGTTAACCAATGAGCTTTTTGTTTTTGGTCGCGTGACATCAGATTCACAATTATTAATGGGACAACCTGTATGTTTTGACATTTCTATGTTCCTCCCGATAAAACGATTCCAACAAACTATCACACTTGTGGTCTAAAACGATTAATTTTAGTACTACAGGTACTTCAATATCCTTGGGCCCACGTCGATTTGTTAATAAAATATGAATGATTATTACAAATTTGCCTCGTTTTACTCACCACAAAAAATATAGGACAGCCCAAATATACAGGGTGACCCTAAACTTAAATAATTTGGCAATTGCTCGTTTCGGACGTTTGTCGTAGTCGTGGGCCCAAGGATATTGAAGTAAATTAATCGTTTTAGACCACAAGTGTGATAGTTTGTTGGAATCGTTTTATCGGGAGGAACAAAGAAATGCCAAAATATACAGGTTATCCCATTGATAATTGTGAATCTGATGTCACGTGACTTAAAACAAAAAGCTCATTGGGTAACATAATATCAAAAACAGCTGCACCGATTGCTTTCATTTACAACCCCAAAATTACAATTCTCTACTACTCTCGAGTTCCGAGATATTCCCTGTCTTATTCGTCGTGGGACACCCTGTATATACATATTCATCAACTTGGAAATATCACTGATAATTTCAGTGTGGTTTGTCTTGCATTTATTTCTCTTAATGTTTTGTTGTCGTTCAAGGTACCCGCTCGTGACTCGGTTAAAAGATTTACATCGCCAGATTGTTTGGGACTATTCCAATTGTGGGTGGATCTCAAGGGTGTAAGTAATCCCAGGGTCAAATTAATTTGCATTGTTGCGCATTATATTAAGCAATTCAAGGGAAAATCTCATCTTGATGTTTTATTCAAGTGGGCGTTCATTAATGAATAACATTGATTAAGTAATTGGGGTGGTATAAATACTTTCTGGGACACATTTGATCATCGTTGATGATGCATTGTGTACCAAATGCCGGCAATTCCATTTCTCGACAAATTATACATAATTAGTTCTCGACTTCACGATTAAAAAAAAGTTTATCATGTTTGCATCTCAGTCAATGGAATCTATATTGTGCTTTTTCGTCCAATTACAATAAATGTCTCAATCCCTACTCCTACTCCTCAGTTGTAGTCACATAATTAGGATTTAGGATTTTGTGAGTTCTGTCTACTCCCCATGATTCTCTCTAGGACTCAACCTGCTTACTCCTTTGTGAGAGAGATGCATAATTTTTGTTTACACCGTATTGTTTTGACACATAAGGTTCGGTTTGTGTCATTAAGTTAAGATGCCTAAAAACCCTGGTGTATTCACTGATTCGATTTTGTTTAGATTTTTGGAGGACAACAAATGAAGAACGTTAAAATTCTGCTTAGAACTTCATTAGTAGATGGCGCGGTTAAGGAATGTTTGTTGTTTGTGTCACGCAAAATGTCAAACTTCAAACCTATGAAATTTTCTTTTTCTGTCAACATTACTTCATACAAAAATTGTGAATTGATCGTTTACAAATATTATAATGCTACGAACAAGATCCCGCTCAGAACAGTTGGCGCGAAAATGAGATGAAATCCTTGAAACTTACTACAATGTTTACATCTGCCTGTCAAAAATCAGATTTTTCTTAAGGTCTACCTGGCGATTTTTTCAAAGTTATTTCTTCTCAAATGGCCTTTTTCGGATCATGGAAACTTCCACGAAGGAATGAGAAGAGGTAGGAGAGTGGACTGATGTCTCTAGATGATGAATTAACTTGAAAATTGAGGGGATTGGAAAATGTCCCCGATGACATTGTTCCATTAAACTTTCCGATACCAAGCCATTCACTGCCCATCTCTGCCAGACTATTACGTCTCTAACAACCTTCCGACATGAACAAAATCAGAGAGTTCATTGTAGATATCATAAAATCTGTTGATGAAGTTGAGAAATCGATGAATCCTAGTGTGCGACAGTCTAGGCTGCTTCCCGATATCTTAGAATGACTTCGCCGGAAAAGGTGAGCCCTACTAACAAAGATGAGGGGAGAAAGAAATATTCTAAATGCTTTTATTTTATTTTACAGTAACACCCCGCATGAGATAATCGGAGAAGGAGGGCGATCTAAACCAAGCAGTTGTTTGGAAGAACAAGGCCCACTCCCAAGATCGATAAGGCTAATGACTATGATTAGGATGATTATCACTTTTTAATAAACACATGAATTTCAAAAGTAAGCGTGGACTTTTCATTCTATGAAGATATATTGATTTTGGCTAGTGAATTCCGAACCGTCCCATAGGGTCCCATAGCTCTTTGGAAGAAAATATCCACTATATTTAGAATTTTCCAATACTTCTAGTCAGAAGACTGGGATCTCATGGGAAAAATTTTATACAAAATATATATAATATAAAAAATAAATATAAAAGTAATAATAAAATTATTTGACTTGCTAGTTACTAGATACATTACAATCACAAGTTGAAAAAAATTATTCCAATGGGCAAAGGTTCAGAGAAGATTCAAATTGATTTATACATATACGAGTCATTTTACTAGTAGTGGAATAATATTAGATTTTAGCTGCAGAAAGTTAGGGGACTGCGGGAACTTTTTACTGTACATTAGTGATGATGTAAGGAACAACATATAGAAAGTTACCAACCATGAAGTATGTGCTCAATTATTTATTTATTTAACAAAAAAGTTGACAAATTACATTGAATATTGATTATTAAAAAAAAAATGAATACATAATGGTGCCACTCGCAAAAATGGAAAAATTGGCATGAAAAAGGTAGATTAATTTTTTCTCCAAAATAAAAACTGAGCTGCAGAAGTTTTTCGCTAACGTGCGAAAAAAATGTGAGGCGGCGACTCTAAAGTGCAGCGCTGGAGGAGCACGTCGCCACGAGCGAAAATGGTCCAATAGTCTCAAAATGAGAAACTTCCCAATATTTCATTTCCATACCCAATATCGGCAAACTATAAGTCGTTTGATAGAGCTTCACTATCTCACAAATTTTACTTTTATTGGATTGAAAGCTCAATTAAGTAATTGTATGTAATTTACAGCACTTCATAAAATCATTATCCGCTCCACCATAATTTTTTTATCACGAGCAAACAGGGACAGAAATACATAAGTACCAACTCGGTGGAGCTGTATCAATAGACAATTATTCATACAAAATAAATTGGTACGGTTCATAATTAGAATTATTTCGGAACCCTCTCGAAAATTCTATATAACACTCAGGGTTATTATATATATATATATATATATATATATATATAGGACATAGCCCTCAGAGAAAAGTGCTAACCGTAGACACGTGTTTCGGGCTTTCGGCCCTCATCAGTACGGTGGAGAAGTGCAAGGATGAACAACACTTGGTAGAAAACGACAAATCAACGGAGTCAACAAACAGAAGCCAGCCGCTCATTTGTGATTTCGGTCAGCAGACCCTGAATTCCAGGGCAACAACCAACGTCACCACGGAGGCAGCTATAGCTACCTGCGTGACATCCGAGTCCAGGAATATAAATATGAAAGAGAGTAATATCGAGGGGACTATTAAAAACAAAATGGAAGGAATTTAATGGACATAGCCCTCAGAGAGAAGTGCTAACCGTAGACACGTGTTTCGGGCTTTCGGCCCTCATCAGTACGGTGGAGAAGTGCAAGGATGAACAACACTTGGTAGAAAACGACAAATCAACGGAGTCAACAAACAGAAGCCAGCCGCTCATTTGTGATTTCGGTCAGCAGATTTTGTTTTTAACAGTCCCCTCGATATTACTCTCTTTCATATTTATATTCCTGGATTCGGATGTCACGCAGGTAGCTATAGCTGCCTCCGTGGTGACGTTGGTTGTTGCCCTGGAATTCAGGGTCTGCTGACCGAAATCACAAATGAGCGGCTGGCTTCTGTTTGTTGACTCCGTTGATTTATCGTTTTCTACCAAGTGTTGTTCATCCTTGCACTTCTCCACCGTACTGATGAGGGCCGAAAGCCCGAAACACGTGTCTACGGTTAACACTTTTCTCTGAGGGCTATGTCCATTAAATTCCTTTCATTTTGTTTTTAACAGTCCCCTCGATATTACTCTCTTTCATATATATATATATATATATATATATAATACTGACAATATATAATAACCCTGATAACACTGACATAAGTACATGGAATAGTTTGTTCTGAAATATGTTACATCGATCGATCAACCTCAAAATATTTCACAACGAATTGACATAACCTTAAAGGCGGCAAAAGCACAATCACAGAACGGATCAGGAGGACACAAATCACAAAAACACCCTGTGTTTTATGAAATTGCAGTTTACTGAATTATGACAAGAAATGACGTCGGCGCCATCTGAAACTCTAGATACCTCCCTCTATCAAGTGGGCTGTTGTCCCCCAGTTTGTCCCAATACTTTTACAGGTATAAGTGAATACACCATGTTTTTAGACATCTTACATTAAGTATTCCATCTGACAATAGCTTATCTTTCTTCAACTCTCGAAACTCATAAGTCTTTTTCTTTCTAGAATATGCGAGAAACAAGATTTCCATGATAGATGGATTGGTGCTAAGAACAAGGACGGTACTCCATTCGATCAGCAAGAAATTGAAATCTACTTTCATATCATATCATTTCACTAACAAATTCGAAAATCATATAGACTCAGCAACTGAAACGTATATAAATTCCAATAGAAATGAACACAAAATAAAACCGTGGATCACAAACGGTCTAATTCAATTAATCCAGGAAAGAGATAAGATGAAAAAAGCACTCACAAAAATGTTCACAGAAGAACTGAAATAAGAATATACAAACTTTAGTAACTTACTTGGAAAATTATAAAAGAAAACTGAATATGATTGCTATGGTAAATCACTTGATGACGCATAGCCTCTCACTAGAGTGATTGTAAACTCAGCAAAAATAGTTGTGGTTTAGCTGAACACAATATTAACTCAAATCATTTTATTAATTTCAATAACCCTTCAATTTTAGCAAAGGTGAACAATTATCAAAAAAGGAATTTCCTTGAAATGATTAAAAAAGGAAACCAAGGGTCATTTTAATTATTTACTCAAACTTGATAACAATATATTTAAATATTTCTACTGTTTCAAATGACCCACCATAGTTTAATTTCTTTTTAGAAAATTTTAAAGATGACAGAACACATGTTTCATCCTTGACAGATGATTGATGGAACATGACAGTTGACACCTTGTCTACTCCATTTCCTCTTACAGCCATACTTGTCAGTGATGACTGAACCATGTGGCCGGTCATTTCATCAATGTTTCTTTCTGTTAGTTTTCAACCGTTGTTTAATTAAATGTTTATACACGAAGATTTGTAACAAACTGAATATGCTGTAATAAGGTTTTTCATCTGACACTCTACTCATAAATGCTGGTGTTCCGCAAGGATCTATTCTCGCACCAACACTATTTCTAGTTCACATCAACGACCTGTTGAAAGCAACTTCATGTCCAGTACACAGCTTTGCCGATGATAGTACCCTCCATACCACTTTCTCTTCCAGGGCCCCTATATCAGCCCGTGAAACCAGAAATGAACGAGGAAGAAATGTTAATCATATAAATATGGACTTAGCAACAATTCTCGAGTGGGGATCTAATAACTTGGTAGAATTCAATGCAAACAAAACACAAGCTTGTCTTTTCTCTAGAAAAGCCGATCTCACTGTGCCTAATATAACTTTGTCAGGAGTAACCATACCACTGAAGTCATCCACATCGATGCTTGGTATTACTATCAGCAATAACCTTTCCTGGGAAAATCACGTGAGGTCCATTGCCAAAAGTGCATCCCAAAAACTTGGTATTTTGTTTCGTGCCAGGAGCTATTTCACCCCCACTCAGCTGCTTATGATCTACAAGGCACAGATCCGACCTGTCCTGGAATACTGTTCCCATATTTGGAGCGCGGCACCTAAACATATCCTGAAGCTATTGGATTCTGTCCAAAAAAGGGCAATTCGTCTCGTCGGTGATGCCTCGCTTACAAACTCGCTCACTTGTCTGGAACACCGTAGAAAAGTTGGCGATTTGTCTCTATTTTATAGATATTTTCATGGGCGATGCTCTTCTGAAATATCAACAATCGTTCCTGCTTTGGCAGTCTCTTCGAGATTAACCCGTCAAGTTCAGTCATCACACCCCTTCGTGGTCACTTTGGAGACCTGCAGAACATCACTTTCCAAAGACTCGTTCATCCAACGAACAGCGAGGCTTTGGAACTCATTGCCTAGGGAGGTGTTCCCCGAGGCATACAACCTCCAGAAATTTAAGAAGAACACCAACTCCTACCTTATTTCCCTTGGTTCCCACGATGTTCTCTGAACATTACAGGATATCCCTTTTCGTGGGAACCAGAACATAAAAAAAAAAAATCGTGCAACATCCGAAAAATGAAGTGCACCAGCAACTTTTATAATTAAATCTCAACTTAGGTCCTTTCTACAAATATAATTTGTTTCCTATGTTATCACATTGTTCTTTTACTTTACAGATGTCTTGAGAATGAAAATATTTTTTTTCGAAAGCTTGACAATTTAAACAAGAGTTTTTCTTATCTCATTGGCCGTTTTTTCATGACTGCAACCTCAATAAGGAATATCCATTTTATAGAGTATTTCCAAAATTGAAGTTTTATATATATATATATATATGTATATATATGTATATATATATATATATATATATATATATATATATATATATATATATTTATATTTTATGATGGGGTGATTGTGTTTTGTTTTATGTTATTATTTTCACAATCAGATATCACAACAAAAAAATTTTTTTTTTTAACCATTTTCAAATCCTTTAGCTAGTTGCCCTTTGAATTTAATTAAATATGTTCATAAATAAATACCCATGTAAATATTTCAACTGTCCGGCTATGTATTTTATCTTCTTCCCATTTGACTCTTTTACCTTACTTTCTTTACCTCAGCTAACTCAATCGGTACGCATATGGAATCTGAGGAGTAAGTTCAACTGTGGAGACCTCTGGTAGTGTTCTTGATGTCAGTTTCAGAAAATGGCAAACTATTTTGATCAATTACTGAAAATAAGTCAGAAATTCATTAAAATAATAATGTCCTTAATTCAGGAAGACTTACTGTTAGCTATTCTGCGATAATTAACTTAAATAGTGTTTCATAGCAAAATATACATGGAAAGTGCAATTATGTAATAATAAAAAGTGAAATGTAACCTATTTTTGTAGGTTATGTAGTCTATATACCAATTTATGGAAGTTTTCCAATGAATGAGTTCTTAAAAAGGTTTATTTTTAAAATGCACTGAGTTTTGTAACTTTTTGTAAGTTTTGTACCTGTCGTTTCTTGTAATGCAAATGTTCAGTATCTTGGCTCACTCTCCTGATCTTGGAAACTGCCGTTCCAGTCTGCAGCCCCCTTGTTCGACCGTAAATACGTCCTCGGTCTGGTATATGCATGGAATGAGAAGGTAAGATTCGTTCGTTATGTACCTGGTTTTTATCAGCTAATGTTCTTTCTGGTATTTTCTTGTGGTGTACCGGCAAATAACTGTGTTTGTAGCGAAATATGCTTGATTTTCCAAATTGAATTTTGTTGAGTTCTTTCTTCCAAAAAAATTTTTTTTCAATCTCTTCTTGGTTTGATGATTTTTCTCCCTCGATACCACATATCTTTTGTTTTATTCTCAAATTCTCGGTTTTCACTCACTTTCTGTTGCACTTTTCATTATTTTCGTTTATTTTACAGATTTTATTCACTAGTAGTTTCTAAATACCTTAGATACTATATACATGATATATTAAAAATCATTTTTGACGTTTTCTGCTTTTCATAATTTCAATATTCATAATTTTGCATCAATATCTTTCCTGGCATCTCATTGGCTACCGTGTTCAGATTTAATTTAATATACAGAATGTTCTAACTTTAACATTTTGTTGTCTGCTTGTGCTCAAAATATATCAGTAAATTTTTATTTCTATAATTTTTATAAATTATGCCCATCGCTTGAAATGTTGAAAACATGTCTATTTACAACATAGGTATCGACTAATATAATATAAGGTTTCATAAAAACGGTAGAATCCTCAGAAAAACTGTAAAATAATATAGCATAAATTACTAAATATGAACATTTGTTATTTATGGGTTTTTTCAGTTTATAATTTTTATTTTAACTCTTTGAACATTCAACACGTACTTCTAAACATGGAATATGGAATATGGAGTGGAGAATTGCGTCTGTGAAAAATACATGAAATTGTTAATTGGTCTTGATGGCCATTGATGAGCACTCGAGATCCTTTCTACCTTCCTAACAACTAACATTAAATTATGGGAAAAAGCGGTATCACATATATGCAAATGGAACCTATGTCTTCAATAGCTCAGTTGGTAGAGCGTTTGACTAGAGATCTAGAGGTCGTGGGTTCGAAACCTGCTTGGAGATGGTTTTTTTCTTCAATTTATTAATTTTCCATTTCATATATATATATATATATATTTATATATTTATATTTATATTGTTTGAGTTGTAATTAATTGGAAATCATTGAAAACATCAAACATTGCTGTGTCTTGACCACTACTAAGGAATTCCTTCTCTATTAATAAATGTTCGATGTAAATGAATGATACACTTGTGGACTGTAATTACTATATCGTTTACTTCATAGGGAACTGGTACAGAGGTGCTTACAAAAGAGAAGTTATTTTGTTGTGTTCTCTGACAATGCTCGTTTTCTTTCTGTCATTTCTGTTTCTAGGGTAATTTAAATAAAATACAGGAAGGTCCGTAACAATAAATTCATCACACTTTGAATCTGCTCCCATGCGGGGATCATGGTCAGGTTTGCCCATTCATACACTACTAATTCTATATTGAACTGACACCACTGCTCCAAGCCCACTCCCGCCCGTCTCGTCACCAGATACATCGCGCCACCGCTCATTTGTTTTGACAAACGGGACATTTTAACGTATTTTGGGGACAGCGGGACACCTAGTTTGAAAGTGGGACGTATGTCACGTTAACTACGAGGAACTCGATAATATAGTAACGTACATACTCAGCATATGTATACACACAACTCGAAAAGCCTGTTACCGATTAATGAGAACGCCCAGTGAATTCATTGCCGGAATTTTCCTAATCGCACCTGCGACAAAATACCAATTTCCAGCAAGTGTGGACGCAGTTTGTCTGGACACTTCGTCAAAATTCAAACCATTAGCAACAAGTTTCCAACGCACGAAACTTTTAATAAACGTGTCAGGAGTTTGCGCCTTTTTCTACCGTGTTTTGGCGCCACGCCAGTCGAGCGCTAAGGCCCTTGTGATCCAGTTATTCTGGATGACGGTTAGATAATTTCTAAGATTTTCTGTGATGTGAGTTTTCGGAGAGGGACGCGCAGTGGTTTTCTTCAAGGTGAGTTTATTATCAGTATGCTGATAAAACCAGTGTAGTTAGGAATACTTGTGTTGTAATTGCTTGTATAAAAGCGGGTTCCAGTTCACTTTTATTTTTATTCCAGGAGATAAGAGGTGCTTGATTTTTCAGATTATCAGTTTTTTGTTTTTGCAAACTTCACATATAAAATTAATATATATATATATATATATATATATATATATATATATATATATATATATATATATATATATATATATTTGAATCAGATCCCATCTCGTACTTTAAATGACATAATTAAATTTCACGATAACTTTTATACAAAAGTTCACGAGTTATACAAAAATCGAATACCGTTTTTACAGAATTGAAGTAACCTCACTCATATCTTTTTCAAAAAAATTTTTTTTCCACATTTTTGTAGAAGTGATCATATGGTCAATTATATGTTATTTATCATGAATTCAGATGATAATATCTCAAAAAAAAGATTATTTAAAAAAAGCTTCAACATTTTTCTCTGATAGTGATTGTTTGATGTAAAAATATGTGCGACGATTCCGTTGTGTTATATTATATTCCGATTGAGATAGAGACGACAACAATTTTTCAAAGTTTTTCCCTCTATTGTGTTTTTACTTCTAGCTAGATTTCATAGAAATACTACGCATTCGTAACGTCACCACCACACAACTTTCGAATATTTTTTTTTATATATTGTATCCATTCTCAGTTGAATAAAGTCATTATCGACTCAATATATAGGGTCCGTTCAAAATTGTACATATTATAATGTTGAATTATGGAGAAATCCGGAAAGAGAAATAAATATGATTCCCCGTATAAAGTATACAGTCGGGTTTGGGGTATACCGGGTTACAATGGGACTGGGGCCATGCCTATATCTCCTTCACTTATCAACAGATTTGAATGAAATTTTGTACATAGATATGAGACTCAATTTCGGATTGACAGACAAATGAAATCAAAATGACCCACTTCCAGTTTCGCCAGAATAGCCACCAACTTCTATTTTTCAAATGGAACACCCTGTATGTTTTATGTTTTTCGGATTCTACGGCTCAAATTATATACGACAGTGTTGCCAAATTTTTATTTTACAAAATAATTTCTTAACTTTGTTTTGGAGGCCTTGATCAGCTTAAAATCTATACTAATTTACATCAGTAACTCATAGTAATAGTCATTTCATCGATAAGATCGATAACAAATCCTACAGCAGGAATTGAAATTTTCTGAACGCATTTTTAACGAAACAATCGTTTTTTTCAAATGGTACCTACCGAGGGCCATCTTGCCATTCGAAAGAGACTTTAATTACCAATTCAACGATATACATTACGTACCACTTTCTTTTTGTTCAAATCGTAGAGAGCCATCTAATAAAATGAAATCAATCTGAAAAAATTGGTAGGAAACATGACATCTATTCATTCTTTCAAACTATACTTCAGAATGGTAACAATGAATTACCAAAAATAATCAACTTGACAATATGTAATGATCATAAACCCATTACAGAAGAGACAAACTTTAATATAATCAAACTGTTTGAATAAATCTAACGACTGAAACAGTGAAACATTCAACGTACAAATTATTAGTCACAATACGATTATCCTGTTTTCAATAGAAGAGTTTCAAAACCATCGAAAAGTCATTTTATCTATTAATGACCAATGATATGTTCGAAGTGTCGCCCGTTTTCCCTAACATATAGACTAGTTCTATTTGTTGTACACCTCATCACATTTATCAGTTCGTGAGTAGGAATTTCCTGAAATGCGCGCTCAACTCTATCTCTCCTCCAAAGAAGTTGGTCTCCTCGAGTATACTTTGGATTTTATGTGACGCCATAAATAAAAATTAACAGGGGTTCAATCGGGCGATCTGGCTGGCCATCTGATTGAACCATTTGTTCCAATCCATCTCTGCCCATAGGTATCACTGAGATATTGTCGAACAATATTAGCATTATGTGGTCCTGCACCATCCTGCTGAAAAAACATATTTTACCGGATGTTCTCTGGTAAATCGTTGATATTATTTTAAATATTGTTCTCTAAGAATTGTAGATATCTTCGGCCCGTCAAAGGCCCGTCAAAGGCCCGTCGAAAAGAATTGGTCCAATGATTCTTGTCTCTATTATTCCTATCCAGACGTTGAATCCAAATCTTTCTGGAAAATTACCTTCTCTCAGCAACCTAGGATTTTCTTGAGCCCAATACCTTGTATTATTCCCATTGAACATACCATTATTCGTAAACCTAGACTCATCTGTAAAAAATTTCTTCGAGACAAAACCATTATTCAAATCATGATGACGCAAAAGCCAATTACAATAAGTCAGTCTCCGTTCTGGGTCATTTTCATATAGATGCTGATGCAAACTGTATTTAGAGGAGCGATATTTATGTTTTTTCAATACTTTTCTGGCACTTTCCCTGCTGATCCCACATTCATTTCCAACTTCCGCACTGAGGCAGATGGAGAAAAATGAACATATTCTAAAATATTAGTTTCCGCTTCTTCAATAACGATTATTATTTTCCATTTAAAAAAATTTTTTTACCAAACGAGATGACAAGTAAAATGGGTATTTCACTTTCGACATGACATTAAATCACCTACTGTTTTCCATGATTCTACGGCTTCCTTTCATTTCATCAAACCTAAACGGATAACTCATTGGAATTTGTAGGCATCGTATAAAATATTGTACAAATTCAATAATTGATCGTTTTTAGTTTTGAACAAAAAGAAAGTGGTACATAATGTATATCGTTGAATTGGTAATTGAATTCTCTATCGAATGGCAGAATGGCCTTTGGTAGGTACCATTTGAAAAAAACAAACATCAAACATACATTTGAAAAATCGAAGTTGGTGACTATTCTGGCAAAACCAGGAGTATGTCATTTTTAACCGACGAAACCAAAAAAGAGGAGGTTCTCTATTCGACCCGTATTTTTTTTTCCATCATATTTTTTTATGTATGATCACGCATAACTTTTTACTGAGGCGTCCGATTCCGATAATTATTTTTTCAGTGGATAGGGTGTACTTCGAATTTGGTCCCATTTGAATTTAAAAGATGAAATCCACCCCTAAGGGTAGCGAAATGATTGATCACTCACCCTCTGAATTCTGGTCCGTTAACCGATTCTATCAGGCATAACTTTGTACTGGGTTCTTCGATTTGGATGATTCTTTTTTTAATAGATAGGGTATACCTTATATTTGGATTTCGAAAGGAATTGGCCACCCTTACGGGTAGAAAAATAGGGGATAATTGATTTTTCACTAGTGAACATTGGCCTACACATACGTAGTTGACAATGACAGATCGCTACTGACATTATTTTCGTTTCACATCCGTCAAAATCAGTATATTTTATGAGAGGATGGAATGATATACAAAGTAATGAAATGCACTAACCAGAACAACGAAAATAATTTATATTACAACAAATATTAAAAGTAGATAATCATATTATTTAACTGGTAATAGTTGAAGTAAGGTGGGTAAGTAAGTATTTTGGAAGTAATCAAAAAACAAGTAGGTAGTAATTGGTAGATTTTAGCCACAAAAAATTGAAAAATAAAATTTTTAACAAAAAATTAAACCGACAAATACGGAACTGAAAAGTAAAAATTAAAACTTTTTAACAAAAAATTAAACCGACGAAAAAATCAACTGAAAAGCAAAAAATAAAATAAACCTTCTTAGTCTAAATGATAATTGAGCTCCTAAACTAATGTAAGTAACTGATTTTGAGTCGGCGCCAAACAAACTAGCAATTGAATTAGGTGAAGCGTAAAATGATGGCAGCGAGATGCACGGCTGCGTTTTGATGACTTCTTTCATAGATCTTCTTCGATAATTGTTTGTTTGGCGCCGACTCAAAATCAGTTACTCACATTAGTTTAGGATCTCAATATCATTAAGACTAAGAAGGTTTATTTATTTAGTTTTCAGTTGATTTTTTCGTCGGTTTAATTTTTTGTTAAAAAGTTTTTATGTATCTCATATCTATGTACAAAATTTCATTCAAATCGGTAGATAAGTGAAGGAGATAAAGGTATCGTCACCCGGTATATAATATAATCTATCAGTAGATCAGTGGTGTGGTGAGGCAGCCAGCATGTATGGTGAACAACTGCAAGAAAAATGTTCTGCAGTAGTCGAAAGTTCCATCCCCATAAAATTTCTGGCTCAAGCAAATCTGCTTTAAATTTGTACAACAACCAATGGAAATGTTTAATACTAATCACACAGTTTGAAATATTATATATAAAAAAGAAAGCTTGTGAACTCGAAGTTTGGAGATTAATATTAAACAAAAAGTCAGAATACTTGCTTAGAATAATTTAAATAAATTATTATCTGTTGAATTTGTTTCACCGAAGATTAAACAGTAGTAGTAAAGGTCTTTTGCTTGCTATTTTGATGTGATTTTCGAATGATATCTCGTACATTTTCAAAAATGTAACAAGAGTTCGGAAAACTCTTTTTTAATGTTCAAAAATGACAATTGTGACGAAGAAAAAATAATGGTACATAGACAAAATGTAAAAAATCAGTTTTTTTCACGCGAAAAAGTGACTGCGGAAAGTTTATTGAAGCCATTTTCTGATAAATCCAATATATATATTATATTTTTATGGAATAAATTAATTTTTAGCGTTATTATGTATTTGTTCAAAAAACCTGAAACAGGTCGATTTCTATTGTCGATTTGACAATTTACAGTATTGTAACGTAAATAAACTTAACTTGGTTTTATTAATTTATTTCACACTTAATCTACAACTTAATTTATATTACTACGCCACTGTATAGCTCGATCGTATGGGCTCGTTCAGACTGTGTGACTCCACTTGAGGGTTGCCTATTTATCTCCGATACAGCATTCTCGATGTTTCGAATTCTGGCAGTTGGCGACCGGCGTGTTCCAATTGTTTCCAATATTGACCGTTGTTTTCCGCGGCAGAGCGACTGGATGGTTCTCGAATATCTCCGGGGATGATCTCATCGTTGTCGATGGCAACGCGTGAGGCGACAGGTCCGGCCTAGGTTCGTTACATTGCCCCCTTCTTAAAGACATTTCGTCCCGAAATTTCATCCTTGGAGTGTGACGATATCTGCATGACTCCCCATATCTGCACCGTGAAGTTCGATGGAAGTAACACTCCACGGTCTTCATGATCGGTCGTGGAAGAGGGTTACAGCAAACCAAAATCTTGAAGCCGCTGGATCTGAATATCGCCCCCAGCATACTTCTTATGACTCTCCAGTCCAACCCACAGGACAATTTTGGAATTGCTAGATCCACCAGATTCTGGTCCACCATAGTATCTCTTAGTTTGGTGAGACTCTTCCAGACATCTTCATAGGACGGTTTATCTTGGGAATGCCTCTTGGTAACTAGGTAGTAGATGTTTCTCTGGCCTTTCTTCAACGGTAGCACCCCACCAACTTCTGGATTCTGCTCCCGCAGTGTTTGGAGTTGACCAAATTTCTTGGAGAACACTGCGGCGATGCCCCTGGACATTTGAAGATCTTCTGCCACACAGTGCGCTAGTGCGTCGTCAGCAGGCACCTCGAAAAGGTCTCGTGACTCCTCTCTAGTAACTCCCATGTAGAACTTTCTGCCCGTTTGAATACAAGGACATAAACTTCTCGAACGTCATATCATCCTCCGGTGGCTTGAGGGTGCGAACTTGGTCATGGTTTCCAGCGTAAGGGGCCAACCTGTTGAAATGAACGACCCTTGGTTTCCCTCGGGGTGGCTTATGGATTCGGTACACAAGGTCGTTTATCCTTTTCACGATTTTATACGGGCCTTCCCACGAGTTCCGCAACTTTGGTGATAGTCCACGACGACGTTTGGGGTTGTACAGCCAAACCAGGTCATCAACCTTAAATCCTCCAGCGTCGGCCTTGATGTCATAGGTCTTCTTCATTTTATCGCTGGCACTCTGGATGTTCAACCGGACTCGTTCGTGGATGTCGTCCATTCTCTGCCGAAGTTTGCTGACGTAGTCCTCTCCCGCAGTGTCTTGTCCTGGCGGTATCCCAAACTTCAGGTCACAAGGCAGTCGCAGTTCTCGGCCCATTATAATACTAGCAGGAGTTTGACCGATTGACTCGTGTACTGCGGATCGATAGGCCATCAGGAACAAATGAAGATACTGGTCCCAGCCTCTTTGATGGTCAGAGACAACCTTGGACAAGTGGCGGTTGATCGTCCTGTTCATCCGTTCCACCATTCCATCGGACTGCGGATGTAGGGCCCTGGTTCTTGTCTTGCGGATGTTCAGCAGTAGACATATTTCTTGGAAAAGGTTGGATTCGAAATTTCTGCCTTGATCCGAGTGCAGCTCCATTGGAATACCGAATCGACATATCCATTCTTCCACCAAGACGTCGGCGACGGTGATGGCTTCCTGGTTGGGCAGGGCATAGGCTTCCGCCCACTTACTGAAGTAGTCCATTGCCACAAGGATGTATTTATTCCCGTGGTCGGATACGGGAAACGGGCCGGCGATGTCAATGGCGATTCTCTCGAACGAGCTGCCTACGTTGTACTGACGCATCGGGGCCTTGGGTCGTATTCGAGGTCCATTGCTAGCAGCGCATACAGCGCACTTTCTGCACCAGTCCTGGACGTCAGCTTGACAATTGGCCCAGTAAAACCGTTGCCTCACTTTCTGCAGGGTCTTCGTCACTCCCAGATGTCCTCCGGCGACTCCATCATGGATTTCCCGCAGCACTTCCTCTCTTCTGTTCCTGGGAACAATTATTCGGCGTCTGTCTTCCCCACCAATATTGGCCTCCAACACACGTTTCAGGATCCCATTGTCCAGAATAAGAGAGTTCCATTGTGCCCAATAGGACTTAACAGCCGGCGAGTAACCTGCGACTTCCTGCCATGATGGTCTTCGATTGCCCTTCTTCCAGCTGACGACTAAGCCAAGGTCGGGGTCTCTCTCTTGGTCTTTCTGGATCTTGCTGTCATTCCAGTTGTCATCCATTGCCGCGGTTCTACAAAGTGTTGCTTCTTTCTCTCTGCTCGTCGGCAATGTGAGCAATCATCTGGACATGGTCTTCGCGACAAGGCATCTGCATTCTTATGGCTAGTTCCGGCTCGATGTTCGATCTCGAAATCGAATTCTTGGAGTCTCTCGATCCAACGTGCTACTTGACCCTCAGGATTTTAACTGTAAGAGCCATTTGAGAGCTGCATGGTCAGTTCTCAACAGGAATCTTCTTCCATACACGTACTTGTAGAAGTGTTCCACTCCTTTACAACAGCTAACAGCTCTCGCCTGGTGACACAGTAATTGCGCTCTGGTTTGCTAAGCGTCTTGCTGAAATAACCAATGACCTTCTCCTGTCCCTCCTGGATCTGAGATAGGACAGCTCCAAGTCCCACGTTGCTGGCGTCCGTATCCAAAATGAATTTCCCTTTGGGTAGGGATAGCTCAGTACAGGTGCGTTGATCAAAGCTCCTTTCAGCTTCCTAAATGAGTCTTGACATTCTTCGGGCCACTGGAACTTTGTTTGGCCCTCCGTGAGCCTGGTCAGTGGTTTAGCGATGTTGGCGAATCCCAGCACATATCGGCGATAGTATGTGCATAAACCAAGGAAACTTCGAAGTTGGTGAATGTCTTTTGGGATGGGCCAATCCTTAACAGCTTTGATCTTCTGGTCATCCACTGCTACTCCTTCCCCAGAGACAACGTGGCCGAGGTATCGTACTTCTTTTTGGAACAGATGGCATTTCTTAGGGCTCAGCTTCAATCGGGAGTTCCTCAGTCGCAGGAATACTTCCTCCAAGTTTTCACGTGGTCTCGAACGATCTGCCGACCACAATTATGTCGTCGAGATACACTAGACACGTGTTCCATGAGAGTCCCTTCAGCACTGTCTCCATCAATCTTTCGAATGTGGCGGAGCATTACAGAGCCCGAATGGCATAACGGTGAACTGCCACAATCCTGAGCCGATGGTAAAAGCAGTCTTTTCTCGATCTTCCTGAGCCAGTTCTACTTGCCAATATCCACTCTTCAGATCAAGAGTCGAGAAAATCGTGGAACCAGCCAACGTGTCTAGGGTGTCATCTATTCTTGGGAGAGGGTAACTGTCCTTCTTCGTGACATTCTTAAGTTGGCGATAGTCTACATAAAAGCGTGTCGATCCATCCTTTTCTTCACCAGTACGACTGGAGAGGACCAGGGACTGTCAGATGGTTCGATAACTCCTTCTTTTCCCATATCGCTGACTATTTTGTCAGCCTCTTCCTTCTTGGCAAGAGGAAGTCTTCTTGCTGATTGCCGGATCGGTCGGGCACCCCCAGTATCAATCTTGTGCTGGACCACATTAGTTCGACCTCCTTTTCCTTGTCCGGTATCGAAGATGTCTTGGTACTTTTTGACTAAATCTCTTAGTTTGGGCTGTTGAGCTGGTTTTATATCTTTGGAAGAGATGGCAACTAATTTTTCTAGTTCTGTGGGCAAGTTGTTGGGTTGGCTAATCGTACCTCGTACGCCCCGGATCACAGATGAAACTGACGAGCAGTGCCCTAAAATTGTTCCTTTCTTTAAGGTCACTGGAAAGTAATTGACATTCATGACCCTTACCGGTACACATTTTTCAGCACGTAACAGGGTTTTCCCTAGGGCAATCCCTCGTCCAATTTTCTCATCATGAAGTTTGGGCTCGAACATCACCACGTCTCCACTGCTCGCACTCCCGTCCAGGCGAGCCTCCAGGATGGTTTCAGCCCTCTCAGGTACGCTTACATCCTCAGCCAACAGCACACGGATCAACTCTTCACTTCTCCCATGAAGTACCAGCTCTTCTCCGTTGACACGTAGGACGCCGTCTTTGAAATCCAATTCCAACCCTCTGGAATTCATGATGTCCATTCCGATGATTGCATCGTCTTCGATGTCCGCTACAAGTGCCTGATGTTTCACTTTAGTGCTGCCCAAAATTATTTCAATCGGTAGCTCGCCATATACAGTAGCTGGCTCCCTGTTGCTGTGCGTAGCTTCCAAGTTGTCGGTTCAATTCGTTCCGGTGTTCTGGCAAAGGAAGGCCGAGAATTGCTCAGTCGCACCTGTATCTAGCAGCATGGTTCATGGCTCGTTATTGATGAGACCGTCTACGAAAACACCTCTGTTCTGTCGTTGCAGGATAGCGACATATGCGTTGTTATCCGGGCTTGCTGACACAGGCCGACGATTGCCCTTCTCGTCGACCTTCTTTAGTTTTCCTGCATCGGAGTCGTGTTTGAATGTTGGACATTTGCTACGCACATGTCCAATTTTGCCACAATTCCAGCATCTTATCTGTCTTTTCTCAGGCAAAACTTCCTTCATCACTTTTCTTATGGCAGCTTCCAAGTCAGCATGCTCCTGTGAGTCTTCTTCAATACTTCGAACTTTACTTTGGTTTTGCAGGATTGTTTTGCTGCCTCAAATTCCAAAGCGCGTGCCGGTGCGTCTACGAGCTGTGTTGGACGAGCTAGTGTCAACGCTTGTCTGGTTTCTTGGTCACGGAGTCCATCCAAGAATGCCTGAACCGCTAATCGCTCCATTACATTTTCCGGTGTGGCTGGATATGCGAGACGAACCAAGCGTGCAATGTCAGCTTCGAATTCTTGTAAGGATTCGCCCGATTTCTGGCAGCGATTTTTCAGTTGGGAGTGGTATACGTGTTCCAAATGCGCCTGCCCATATCGTAATTCTAGATGTTTAATCAGCTGATCATAGTCCTCCTGTTCTTGGGCGGTAAGAGTTTGTAGAATATTCGTCGCTTCTCCACGTAATGCAAGTGTTAGTGCTACAGCTCTTTCCCCTGCATTCCATCCATTTGCTTTGGCCGCTGCTTCAAACTGTCGGCGGTAATTTTCCCATGGAGTTTTTCCGTCGAATTGAGGCGGCTTCATGGAAAGCTTCCCTATTTCAGAAATGACCTTGACATCTTGTATACCCTCTTGAACTTTATCCAAGTTCAAACTCAAGTCCAGCATTGCATTTTTGTTAACCATCTCTGTGGAGGGCGCACTATCAATTCGTTTTTCCAGCTTACTGATCGTTTCCTTTATTTTGTCCATTTCTGCCTCGATTCCGTCTTTGATTTCATCGCTGATTATTTCCTTCATCTTGTCCATCTCTGCCTCGACGGTTCCTATTCTTTTTCTAGACGATTCGCCACACCACAGAGTTCTTTTTTTAGGCCTGTGTTTTCAAGGAGCTTATCTTCCAGGCTTTCTAGAAGCTTCTCTTCCAGATTTCTAGAATTTTCTTGAAGCTTCTCTTCCAGATTTCTAGAATTTTCTTGAAGCTTCTCTTCCAGATTTATAGAATTTTCTTGAAGCTTCTCTTCCAGATTTCTAGAATTTTCTTGAAGCTTCTCTTCCAGATTTATAGAATTTTCTTGAAGCTTCTCTTCCAGATTTCTAGAATTTTCTTGAAGCTTCTCTTCCAGATTTCTAGAATTTTCTTGAAGCTTCTCTTCCAGATTTCTAGCATTTTCTTCCAAAGTCCTCGAATTTTGTTGCAGTTCTTCTTTCACGGATTTAGTAGTTTCTTCGAGTTTATTCATTACCAAACTCAAATCACCTCCGGGAACTTCGAATAAAAATGTTTCGGGGTCCTCACCTTCTTGTATAAGTCCTTCTGCAAGTCTTTCCTGGAGTACTTGCTTTTTACCCGTTGTTTCCAGTTCCCTTTCCTCCAATTCCTGTTTCAATTCCGCTACCTTCAAGTCCGCAAGGCGCACTTTTCTTGAACACATTTTGTCTTTGACGAGGTATCAGTCTGTTTCACACGAAAAGTTTATCAGTTTGTTAAAAATTCACTTCGCGAATTCTTTTCCACGGGCCACCAGTCTATTGTCTGTTTCACGCGAAGAGTGTATCAGTTTATATTCCCACGCACAATTGTCCACTTCGCGAAAACCGGGCCACTGTCTATTTTCTGTTTCACGCGAACAGTGTATCAGTTTATATTCCCACGCACAATTGTCCACTTCGCGAAAACCGGGCCACTGTCTATTTTGGGCGTACAAAAAGGTCTATCAATTTATTTTTCTGACTATCCACTCCACGATCACTTGTTTATTTTCAAAATCTCACTTCCGACACCAATTGTAACGTAAATAAACTTAACTTGGTTTTATTAATTTATTTCACACTTAATCTACAACTTAATTTATATTACTACGCCACTGTATAGCTCGATCGTATGGGCTCGTTCAGACTGTGTGACTCCACTTGAGGGTTGCCTATTTATCTCCGATACAGCATTCTCGATGTTTCGAATTCTGGCAGTTGGCGACCGGTGTGTTCCAATTGTTTCCAATATTGACCGTTGTTTTCCGCGGCAGAGCGACTGGATGGTTCTCGAATATCTCCGGGGATGATCTCATCGTTGTCAATGGCAACGCGTGAGGCGACAGGTCCGGCCTAGGTTCGTTACAGTATGAAAATATTACCCCATTCTTGCACCCCCTCTGAATTATGAGCACCCCCTTAAAAATTTTAAATGAGAATGGGGGTCGTGTGGCACCTTGTTCGGAAGGGATTTTCATTCTCTGTTCAGCAATATTTTCAAATTTGGTGCAATCATAACTTAGAAAATTTATTTTGAAAATGTAAAATTTTGATACTTTACGTAGAATGAAGGAAATAATATCACATAATGTTTAGGAAGTAATCACGTCAATACGTTTGTAATGCGGTGGAGCTCCGTCTTGTTGGTACCAAATTGATCTATCTATTGCATTTGGATCATTAACATCAGGAAAAAGTCTTTTTAATTTAGGATGTAAAAAGTTCATCAAAAAATCTAGATAAACCTCACCATTGACTATGCCTTTTTGTTCGCAACAGTACGCAACAGTACGCAAACATTTATTTTGGACCCTTTCCAGTGATGTTTTGTAAACACAATGGATGCATATTCCAAGTGTGACCTTATCAATGAACAATACAAAATTTTCATCGTGTTTACTGAAAAGTTTTTATTGATCCTGCCTACATAACCTAGAAGTTTCAGAGATTTGAAGGTAATTTTGTTAATATGGGTGGAAAATGACAGATTTTTGTCAAATACAACACCAAGATCTTTGACTTCTTCCACCTGGTTCAAAGGTAAGGAGTTTATGCAGTATTCGTATGTGATCGGTGTTTGAGAACGATTGAAATGCATAACTGGACATTTGTCGAGATTTAGTTCTAAGCAATTACTTCTACACCAATCAGTTGAATGGTTTACATTAGCTTGAAGTTTCAAACAATCAACAATTCAATCACACGGTATAGCTTGAGATCATCAGCAAATAACAAACCCTCAGTAGGTAATATGATGAGTAATGGTCAACACTGACTACTATGGGGAACACCAGAGCAGGCTTCAATTGTGTGTGATATGTAATTATTAATTCTCACCCATTGAGTTCTATTTGTAAGAAAACTGATAATCCAACCCAAAACACTACCCCCGAAACCAAAAGATTCTAATTCTCGAACTAATACTTCATGATTGACTCTATCATTCACTGAGTGATTTCAAATTTGCCTAAAAAATTGGTTTTCATTGTTTAAACTATTAATAAACAATCAGCGCACAAATATAAGTTTACAACTTTTTTCTGCAAGTCATTTCTAAGTGATATCAGAAGGTTTCAGGAATATCCATGAAGTCCTCCAGGATTCCGAAATAATGCAAAATTTTAAGCTGTTTTTACTCCACTAAATAGCAACAACGAAGCGCCATCGGTTTTTCAACATCGAAACACTAATCAGAAATTATGATTCACATCTGGAATACACTGGAATTAGATCATCAGCTTTCAAATTAATCTGTCGGAATTCCGAGCGAATAATTTCCGGAAAGGAATCTCCTGTATGAGTTCGGCGAAAATTCAAGGAGATCTTGTGCAACCAATTATGTGAGTCTGTCTCAGTTTAACGAGAGGAAACAACACAAACGAGCAAACTCCAGAGCTCCATAAATTCTTTGGCTCTGCTCCAAATGAGTTTACCACTGATATGTTGATAAAGTCAGTGCCAATGCTTTTTGGAATGATACAACGAAGGAATGGTTTCATTTCCATAAGTTGATTGCTTTGAAATATAGACAAAACCCAAGTATACTTGGAAGAACTCCTAGTCTAGTTCACAAGTTCAAAAACGTGTTAATTCTTGTAATAGCCCCTGAAAATATGAGCGATAGCTCATTGGATTCGTAATGACGTCTACAAAAATGTATTGAAATGTTTTATTTGCAGATACAAAATTGCAAAAGTTATAAACAAATTAAGATAAAAAAAAGGCATTTAGTTTTTCGCCAATAACTCAGAAACTATAAGAGATAATCTTAATCTGAAAAAAGATTCTTGAAGATGAAGAAATGTCCCGGAACTCCATCCCTATTGCTAATAATTTTAAATTAACGCTGAAAGAGGCCTCCGCGTGGCTATTTCGGGATGCGCGTGCGCCTCTGAAGCAAGTACGTCACATAATATTTTTTTTAAGTATTAAATATCAATTAAAAAATTCAAATAAATTATGGTGTGTTCTCAACACTTGGAGTGATGAGGTCCCGTTGGAAAAATCGATCTAACTCGATTTTTCAACAAGTTAGGCGATTGTTAATTAACTAAATTGTCTAAGACCTCCATGTTGATTGAAGGCAATTAAAACTGTTTAAATAATTGACCTAAAAATGTTTCGCTTCTTGGAGCCTTTCTTATATGTGTACTCAAGAAGATCACGTCAATGTTTTTTAAAAGTTGATGATTTTGTTTGAAAAAATTTTTTTAAGTTGTAAAAAAATTGAAAGTCCCAAAAATGTTGTAATATTTTTTTTGAAAATTTTTACTATATTCCTGTTTTTGTATTGATGGAAGGCATTTATTACCGTTAACAAAAAAATGTACACGTCATTTGTTTATAAACAAATTGACTACTTTCATATTTTTTACAATTTTGTTGTCTTGAAAATATTATGATTAAAAAAAAAATCTTGAATTTTAACGACAATTTCATTGTTTTTTAACTTAACAATTTGTTGTAAACAAATTCTGCCAATCACAATATTTTTTTTATAAATCTTTGAAAAATTACAAAAACAACCAACCATATGCAATAATATATTGATAAAAAAAAAAATATTTTTTATATAGTTTTTGAATAATACACGATACAGAAGTTGAAACGGCGACTTGATTTTTCAACTAAAAACTTTAAAAAATTATTACAAACAAAATAATCAACTTAAAAAAAATTGACGTGATCTTCTTGAGTACACATACAGTGCTTCTCAAAAGTCCCCTCCCCCCCTCTTATTTTTGGAACGATTATACATAAACAAGTGAAATTTGGAAACTGAATATTAAAGATTGTAAACTTCCCTACTAGTGATGATAGATGACGAAATCGTCAAAGATGACGTCACAAGGCCATTGTGACCAATAATTTTAAATGGAATCCTTTTAAAAGGTATCGAGAATGATATTAATTTTGTTTGTGTTTAGGGCAGTTTTGGCAACTTGCTTTTAAAAAACGCAAAGCTGTGATGAATTAAATCAGTTTATACTAAAATTCCAAATTCAAGCTCCGCCTCTGAATATTTGTCAAATAAGCTGACGTTTTCGTTAGTCTCCCTACTTCGATCTTTCTGTAATTGTCCAAGTTTTTGTACATTTAATAATTTGTGTATTGTTGATCAAACGTTCACCTGTTTTATCAGCTTTTGGTACTTTTAATATTTTTGTACATTTTAATAATTTTTTAAACTGTTGTGAGCCGAACGTTTAAGTGCTTCTAGAAGCAAAATGGTACGTGTTTCAGGTGATAAAGTATCAGCGATCCTAATTCTTGGTGAAACTGGATAAAATATTCATGCAGCAGAACGCATTTTTAATGAGAGGATTCCCGATAGCCCCGTTTCGAGGACTTATTTAAGGGAGCTTCTTCGTAAGTTTGAAACAACGGGTAGTATTAATGATGCGAAACGATCTGGCAGACCACAACATTCTGATGAGAGAAAAATTGATATACTGGCAGAAGTAATAGTTAATCCTACTTCTTCAACAACTCACGTTGCATCTACCTGTGGAGTCAGTCGAAGTACAGTACACAGGGTGTTGAAAAAAAAACAAATTTCATCCATACAAATTGAAAATGGTTCATCAACTCATCAACCGAAGACTAGAATTTTGTGAAAATATGGAAACTAAAATTAACCAACAGCCAGACTATGTCAGAACAATTTGTTTTAGAGACAAAAGTACTTTCTATCTAAATGGAAATGTGAATACACAGAATGTGAGGCATTGGAGTGACGCAAATCCTCACCTGTTTCGTGAAACACATACCCAATTTCCTCAGAAGGTGAATGTTTGGGCAGGTATCCTGGGAAACCACATCGTTGGGCCTCTTTTTTTAAATACTAATTTAACTGGTGAGGTTTATCTGGAGCTGTCAATCCTTGAAATTTTGGAAGATAATCCAGATGAACTCGACAATTTGGAAATAACATTCCAACAGGATGGTGCTCCTCCACACTATTAAGTGCAGTAAGACGGTATTTGGATGAGGAGTATCGTGGTAGATGGATTGGACGACGAGGTTCAACGGAATGGCCAGCTCGATCACCGGACCTCACACCTTTGGATTTTTTTCTGTGGGGGTACCTTGAATCGAAGGTTTACGCCACTGAACCTGACAATATTGACGTTTTAAAACAACGTATTGTTGCAGAATGTGAGGCTGTTTCCGCAGACACATTTGCAAAAGTACGAGAAGAGTTTAAAAATAGGATATTTCACTGTCAGGAAGTAAATGGAGGTCACTTGGAGCAATTTCTTCAAGTAGATACTGATTCTTGAATCTATAATTACTATCATACTGAATGGAATTTGAATTTTAATGTTTACTAACTACTAATGAGCCATTAAAACTGCCATAAACACAAACAAAATTAGTATCCTTGAATAGGTTTTTTCGATACCTTTTAAAAGAGGTGTCACTTGCCGTAGGGTTCCATTTAAAATTATTGGTCACAATGGCCTTGTGACGTCAATTTTGACGATTTCGTCACCTATCATCACTAATAGGGAAGTTTACAACCTTTATTCAGTTTCCAAATTTCACTTGTTTATGTATAATCGTTCCAAAAATAAGAGGGGGGGAGCGGACTTTTGAGAAGCACTGTATAAGAAAGGCTTCAAGAAGCGAAAAATTTTTAGGTCAATTATTTAAACAATTTTCATTGCCTTCAATCAACATGGAGGTCCAAGAAAATTTAGTTAATTAATAGTCGCCTAACTTGTTGAAAAATTGAGTGAGATCGATTTTTCCTACAAGAAAATATTCCTTCAAGTGTTGAGAACACACCATGATTTATTTGAATTTTTTAATTGATATTTAATACTTAAAAAAAATATTTTTTGTAACGTACTCGCTTTAGAGGCCTCGCGCCCATCTCGAAATAGTCACGCCTATTATCAGCGTTAATCTAAAATTATTAGCAATGGAGATAGAGTTCCGAGAGTTGAGACTTTCTAATTGGAAAGTTCCTCCTCTTTTAGAAACTTTTTAGATTTTGATTATCTCTTATAGTTTCCGAGTTATTCGCGAAAAACTAAATGTCATTTTTTTCATCTTAATTTGTTTATAACTTTTGCAATTTTTTATCTGCTAATAAAACATTTTGATACATTCTTCGAATCGTCGCGTCGTTACGAATCCAATAAGCTATCACTCATATTTTTAGGAGCTATCAAAAGAATTAACAGGTTTTTGAACTTGTGAACTAGACTATCCCAGATTCTTGCGAAATCGAGAAATGATTACATCAAAATTAAACAAGAATGAGTGTTTGTAAACTACTATTTCTGATAATTTTTCAAACTCTATATTCTAAGAGGTAAGTCAAATGAAATTGATGTTCATGTCACTCATTGTCATGTCAGTGTCTTTATTTGCAGGAACCGATGAAACCATATAGAGTGTGAAAAGAAAAAAAAAACAATACCCCCATCAATTTGAACCCCATCAATTTGGAGGTTAATAATACTATTTTAAAATTATATTAGTCGCCATGTCATTAATATTCACAGAATCAAAAAAAGCCTTCGACTAGAAGATGAACAGGAACGTACTGTGCAGCTTTTCTTCTCTCCTGGGCGAAAAGCGTTTGGTGGACTTGAATATCTTGCTTGGGTCTTCCATATCTCTTTCTATTCCCTTCTGATTTTTACAATATTCCCAGTATTGAAAAGGGAAACATTCTCAATTGAATATTGATAGAAAGATTTTTCTATGAATTGAAAAAATCCACGATTAAAATGAAGTTATTTTTTGTGAATGTCTAACAGAAAACAACTACTTCCCCGTTTATATTTTCAACAAATCAATCTATCATACCCCATAACAGGTTTTAATGTCAGAAAACACTAATTTTAAAGTGTCTCTCCAAAAGAAATGATTCTAACTTTTTCCATCTTTGCAAAGTGAGATTGCTTCTTGAAAATGTGTTTCCCATTTCTTCCGGTCTTCCTGATGATCGTGGAAGCGAGAAATAGATTTTCGTCGACAAAAATGTATTGAAGACCTAGTGAATGCGATGTCTCTCCTGCGTCAATGTTACGAATGATTTCTGGTGAGTACTCTCTTTTGGAAAACATTCTTCTTTGCCTCATTCATCTTTATGAGTTCTTAATTAAGACTGGAATAGAAAATCAAATAACTATCTGAATGAAAATGCAAATTTTCAATTTCAGATTTTTTCTTTTGAGTTAGGGCCTTTTCAGAATATCTATCAGATGTAGTTCAATGTTCAGCGTGGCTTCAGCCGGGGAAGTAGTTGTTTTCTGTTAGACATTCACAAAAAATAACTTCATTTTAATCGTGGATTCTTTCAATCCATAGAAAAATCTTTCTATCAATATTCAATTGAGAATGTTTCCCTTTTCAACATGAATACCCCACAAGATGTTATCTTGACGATGGAAGATAGTGACTAAGGTTTATCTTTCAGTCGCAGATGATTCCACATCTGATTTTATGAACATCCTGTTTATATTTTCAACAAATCAATTCCCTGTACCTTTCCATTTCTTGTACCTCCGCATCTATCTGTCTACTAGGTATATCATATCTGAATACCAGCGTGGTTTTATGAATTCCAGATCAGCCGTAGTAACCTGGCTGTCTTCAATCAATATTTGTGTGAAACGTTGGACCGTAGGGGGAAGGTTGATGCAGTGTACATGGATTTCTCTTAGGCCTTCGATAAGATCAATCATAAGACATTTTTCTCCATAAACTTACTAGTATGGGCTTTGATGAATCTTATCTTCAACTTCTGAAATCCTACCTTCATCAACGCCAACAGTATGAACATTACAATGGTTTTTATTCACATGTCTATATTGCAACTAGCGGAGTACCTCAAGTGCCCAATCTTGATCTATTATTATTTTTATTATTCATTAATGATTTGTGCATTTCATTGAAGTGCAATTGGTTGAAGTTTGCAGATGATTTGAAGTTATACGCTTCTATCACCAGTTTGGACGATTGTGTCATATTACAAAATCAAGTAAATATTTTACACAATTGGTGTCTTGAAATCACCTTCTAAATTGTCAATTCAGCATACCCTGCATATGGCATTTTTATCAGAAACTGTAAGGATTTCAAAAACATTTTTTCATTAACCTCTCTATATAGATCAAAACTAGAATATGTATCCTTATTATGGAATCCCATATATATTCAATATTCATCTGGTATAGATAAAGTTCAGAAGAAATTCTTGAAATTCCTAAGCTTCAAAATTGATGGGTTTTATCCTCCAAGAGGTTGTAATTATCTTGATTGACTACACAGATTTGACTTTGTGTCTTTGAAGAAACGTAGAAATCAGGCATCTGTTTTATGCTTATATAAATTACTCAATAGTAAAATTGTCTGCCCTTCATTACTTTCGCAAATTGTGCGTAATGTGAGGGTGGTTCTTATGCGCTTTGACGCAGATCATAGAAGATATTTCATTTTGCAAAGCACTCTACGAATTCTACTGGCCAGTGTTTGTA
Organism: Gonioctena quinquepunctata; assembly: GCA_018342105.1. Lineage (NCBI taxonomy): Eukaryota > Metazoa > Arthropoda > Insecta > Coleoptera > Chrysomelidae > Gonioctena > Gonioctena quinquepunctata. The sequence continues at coordinate 112,033 of JAFIRS010002071.1, read as the reverse complement.
CGACATGTTTATAAAAAGCACTCGCCACCAAGAAGATATAGAAAAGAGGCGAAATGGGAAGTCGGAAGGGTTGGATGTACTTGGCTATCCGAGTGATTTGCCCCGCAGCTACGTCACACTAGCACGCAATTCAAACACTTGAAGATGTGATGAAAAATTCATGATTTTTGTAATTACATTATAATATATAAATATTCGTCTACTAGCCCAATCACAGTTATATAAATTTTAACTATGGCAATTTACATCTGCCCAGCAGATTATTTTGGATCTTCTAAATCATCGTCCATCCAAAGGTCAACATCACTTAGCACATCACCTTGACACTAAAAACTGTGACCCGTGAGATCAGAGGTTATGTCTGGCAGACATACCTTTTTAAATCTTTTGATTTTCCGCAGTACCATTTCCAACTTCGTCCCTGAATGATCGTAATCGAATGGTTTGTAATGAGGTTGAGATACATAATCATTGGAATGTAATGTATGAAAAAATTGGATTGCTCTTCACTTCTTTCTTGCAAATCATCGTGTCTTCTTTTTTCTTTGTGGCTTTATGGAAGTTTCTGCAAACTTCCAGACAATAACATTCTTTTCGAAACAGCAGAATATTTGAGATATTTTCTTCTCTTGACACTCAATCATTCAGAAGAAAGATCTCTTTCGTAATCATCCGACTCAAAATGAACACACGGGGGTCTATTATAACTGAGGCCTTCAATTCACAATTCTCCAGCAAATCATTTTGATTATTCCGTCCCTAGGAAACTGGTGAAATATAATGTCTTTATTTATTCAGGATACATTGGAACAGTTTGAAAAAAAAACAGACATGATTTTAAAAATGAAAAAGATTTCAGCTTCATTTTAAATCATTTTAATTTCATTACGCCAATTTATAATAATTATCTCCAAAGATATAAGGGTTTGAATAATTATTAATTATTGACTCAAAATTCAAATTTTAGTTTTCAAAATTTTCAAGCGGTAAAACAACCAAACCATTGGCACGTCCCGATACTAAAATTCACAAAATAATTCATCAAATATTTAATTTCAACCCATTAACTCGTGAAAGTCTTTTCAGCATTCCCAGTTGACTTATTAATAACAACTTTTTCGCACAAAAGTTGAAAATATTTCAATTTTTCTCCTACGGAATTGGAATATAGGAACGCGCCTAGTTCTCACAATAACCTTGACCTTGCCCCACAGCTACGTCATATTTCTGCAAAAGGCGCTCATGTACATTTCGCGTCCTTTCTATATCTTCTTGGTTGCCACCACGAGATTGGTTGGATGAAATGTCTCGCCACTTGTAGCGATGGCAATAACAGCGGGCCAGTTGCGAAATTAAAATCAATAATAGCAAATGTCTCATGGACACATTGCTTTCTTCATCGACAAGCTCTAGCAGCCAAGGTTTTGCCTTCTGATTGAATGATGTGCTCACACAAGTTATCAGAGTTGTGAACACTATCAAAGGTCGAGCCTTGCAAACTTGACTGTTTAGAATCATTTGTGAAGACATAGGTTCGCTCCATCAAAATCTCCTTTATTACACATGCTTCTTACAAGATGCTAAGTCTGAATATGAGAATTATTTTTGTGACGTTTGGCTATAAAAATAAGCATTTATCACTGATATTTTTGAACACCTGATTATTTCAAATATGAGCCTTCAAGGGAGAGGAGAAAACATTCTAACGGTCAAAGATAGAGCCTCCAAGGGAGAGAAGAAAACATTCTAACGGTCAAAGATAAAATCAAAGGATTCCTCGAAAACTTTGTTTGTGGTCAACGTCGTTACAGAAAATGATGTTTGAGCCTTTTTCTTGAGTTCAGAGAATTGTCGAAGAGATTGCAACGTACCAATCGTTGGTGGAAAGTTCTCCCATTCTCAGCATGGTACAGATTGGCATAATTTGGAAGACAAACTATAATAGTATATTATGCAATGAGCACAAAATGATGCCCATTTTGCACGAGTAGGAAATTTGCAGCACGAGCCGAAGGCAAGTGCTGCAATTCATACGAGTGCAAAATGGCCATTTTGTTGCGAGTTGCATGCTATACTTTTTCTATGACAACATATCGTTCACGTTTAATACATGCATACATTGCAAAAACTTTGAAAGAAATAAACTGATGATATTTCATTACTCCTAATTCGCCGCTAATGGGCTTTCTATCAGAATTAAAATATAAATTGAAGAAATATGTAAATATTTTCTTTATTGCTATTTCTAATAGGTACACAGAAATGGGAGCCTATAAATGTATGTATGTATTCAATTGAAGTTGAATGTGCAATTATTGAATATCATATTTGGAGAACTTGATTGCTGAATACTTAATTCTTTTCGAAATTGATAATTTGTCGACGTTGAAGAAGACGGCTTCTCGCGATTTTCCATTTCTAAATTCGTTGGTATGCCTGATGGTATGTTCTGTATTGCATTTGCAATTTTATTTGCTATGTCAAGCTTTCTTTTCTTCGATTCATCAATATATCCCTCAGCGACTGTAGTAGATTTCCAGCCACCGTGGCGTTTTAACGAGGTTATGTCACCTCCAGCATCAACAAGAATTGTTGCGGAGGATCGGCGAAAGCAGTGCCCAGTATATAATTCGTAATTTGGCAATTTTAAATACTTGGCAATGTCTTTTCCCATAGCTCCAAAGTTATACAGACCTATTCTCTGAATGGTACACTTTCCTTTTTTTAATTAATGAAAAACCATAGACCATTAGCATTTTGAGGGCGAAGATTTGCGTATTTTTTATAAATTTCGTAGAATTTGCCAGTTACAGTAAAATTTCGTACTATTTTGGTTTTACTGTCTGGTATTGTTACTAAAACAGCTGAACCAAGATCATTGAAATGAGTAATTTTCATTTGATGTAATTCATGTCTTCTACATGCACCCATTACTCCCATAACTAATGCAACCTACAATGTAAATTAGTTTACTTAAACATATTTTTCATCAAATGGAAATATGAAACTTACTTTTGTTGCCAAATATATTTCATCTGGAGCCTGTTCAATGGAATTATCGATGTCATTTGCTGTAAAGATCTTTGACTTTTTGGGTTTGTAGCCGTTAGACTGCCGCTTGAGGAATGCTTTCAGTTTCAAATATTTGGCAATATCTATATCATTATAGATACTAAGAGTCGTTCTCAGCATTGAGAAGTGTGACCACAAAGTGGAACTTTTAATTTTTTTGGCTAAGTCGCCAAAATAATCCATTAAAACGTTCTCGGAAAACGATTTTGTCTTTTGATCTACCTTCCATTCCAAAAAAAGGTTATAAGCGCGTTGATACATACTCTTCAACGTTTCCGGTAATAAATTCAGTGTTGTTACCTTCGCTGCTTCTATTATGTTCGGAGGTGTCAAATCTAAGTCAATATCACTATCAGTTTCCATTTTAATTAATAGTTTTCATAGAAAACAACTATGAAATTACTCGTTACCTACTAAAACTTTGACAGAAACGATCTGCTGACATTTCATCAATTTGTCGCTGGACGTCATAATTTGACAAGCCGTAGTCGTCGTGATTTTAGAGGGAACCTAGACCTAACACGAAATATTCCATTTCGCATTTGTTGCTTAGCAACTTGCCTAGCAATCGATGCAAAAATGAAATTCTGTACAAAATGTGCTTGTTTATGATTGAAGTTACAGTTATGAAATGAACATTTATCGAGGTTGTCGTTGAAAAAGTTACTTTTCAGAACTGGACTCTGAAGCTGACAATGGGCATAGATATAGATGGATATCAAATCCTTTTCTGGATATGTCAGTGCAACTGCAACTTGACTACGAAGATGACAGAAAATCTTATAGATTTTGCTGCTAACCGCATGCTCAAAATGGAATTTAATTCCCAAAAAATTGACGTCTTCTGGATGAAGAGAAGAGAAGAATATTCAGAGCTGGCAAGGAAAGTTTTAAAATTATTAGTCCCATTCGCCACTTCCCCCCTATGTGAACTAAACTTCCCACCTCTATGAACTAATAAACTAGGAAGAGAAACAGGCTCCAATCAAAAAACGAGTTGGTTATTTGCGTCTCCAAAATAGAACCACGATACGACAGATTATTGAAAACAAATAGGCACAGCCGTCTCACTGGAATTGTATTTTTATTGTAGTGTATGACCTTTGATTTTTACTTTTATCTAGCTTGCGCCCGCGACCGTCCAAGCAAGACTTTACCCACTTGGGGGTCGCGACCCACAGATTGAAAAACACTGCTTTAAGTTAACAAAACGAATATGTCCTTTGCCTTCCTCATTCATTACAGCTTTCGCCACTTGTCGGACAACAAAAATCCCATTGTTCAACCCTCGATTTGGTCTGAAGCCAGACTGACTCTCTTGTGGTTACCATCTGTCATAATAGTTCTTCTAGGATTCTCGCATATATTTTTGCTACTATACTAGGTAGCGTAATACCACTGTAATTTCAACAATCTTCACTCTCTACAGTTATACAGTGACCGGCAGAAAGTACGCATCATATGGGAATTTTTTTCAATATAATATTTTGACAAATGTCGATACATGCAATCGCTTCGGCATCAAAAGAAACCCCAAAAGATGTTGTACAGTGCCGTTCGTCTTTTCTTGTTTGGCTGGAAATTTAAAAAATTTAAAAATTATGTCTCAAAACATACTTATTTGGGAAAATATTGAAAAATGTTATTTGGAAAAGTTGTTTAGAACGATATTTTATAGCTATGTACAAGTTTTTAAAAAAATCTGAGATAAAAAAATAAAAATCAATTTTTGCCATAAAAAAAATTTCAATTTGGAAAAATACATTTCTGACAAAGAAACTCATTAGTAAAGCCCAAGAGTATTATTTTGAATGATATTTTGTAAAGATTCACCAGCTACTTCTATTTTATTCGAAGAAAATTTTAAATCTGTGGATTTGCCATGTGTTCAGTTGCTTCATAAGAGGTCACAGAAATATCTTCAGGACATTATAATCCCGATACTGTTTATTATTGACAAAGAACCATGTATCTACAGAATTTTAATATGAATTTTTTATTAGAACAAAAAATTGATTCAATTTTTTACCTAATTACATTTTATAATAAAATTAGAAGCTGAAATAATTATAAACCAAACAATTTAATGCATACTCGAAAGTTTCTAAATGTCCATTACTCGACGTGTCTACCCTGACGTTCAATACATGTAGTTGTTCGGGATTTCATTTCTCTGGACACATTTCGCAGCATTTGTGGTGTAATGTTATTGATACATTGTCGTATTACTTCATCTAAATGGTCGATATTACGAAATGGCGGATGTTTATAAACCCTACTTTCAAGGTACCCATATAAAAAGAAATCCAAGGGCGTCAAATCTGGGGATCTTGCAGGCCACGGGTTTTCTGAATATCGTCTTATCCATTTATGAGGAAAGTGTTCGTAAGCCACGCTCTGACTTCAAGGGTACTATGTACTGACGCTCCGTCTTGTTGGAAAAAAATATCATTCCTTCTTTGCAGCGGTAATCCATGTAAGAAATAAAAAAAAACAATATTTGAAAACACTAAATAATTTCGTGAATTAAGGTTGCCCCTAAAGAAGTAAGGCCCAACGATCTGTGTATCTAATATGCCGCACCAAATATTAGTTTTGAAACAAAATTGACTTTTTGCCTCTATCTTCCAATTTGGGTTCTCATCAGCCCACCATCTACAATTCTGGGAACTGACAGTACCGTTTGATGTAAAAGTCGCCTCATCAGTAAATAAAATGTTTGTAGGAAAATGTTGGCATTCTCCAATCATGCCTTGGAACCAAAATGAAAAATCTAAGCGTGCATCAAAATCTCTATCGAGTAAGGTGTGGATGAATTTTGGTTTGTATGCACAACATTTATTATTCTTCAAAATTCTTCTTATGGATTTTTCAGATATACCGGTTTGTTCCTGCCTCTCCGATAGTGCCATCCGTGGATTTTCTGTGACCGATAACAAAACATTAAAGTTACCTTCCTCATTAGTGACGGGCTTACTATGTGGAATTTTGTAACGATTTTCTACACTGTCTGTAGCTTTAAATTTGTTTAAAATACGCAACACAGTAGATCCATGGATATTCTTAATTGGATATCTAGCATTGAATATATCTGCTGCTTCTCTGGAACTATGAAAACGCTCACCACATATTAAGACGAGCTCAATTTTTTCTTGCAAACTCAGCTTTTCTTGGGGCATCTCTAATTATTGTTAACATACAACAAAATGTAACTTTTACAATGAAAAAAACTATAGAATAAAGACGATAAAAACACCTGGATAAATAATAACACTACTAAATCGTTTGACAACTCTAAATAACACATTGTCATTATTAGTCAATTGTTTCATGGCCTCTTTGATCATGAGGAAATATGTCGATGCACGCATCAACAATGATGATATTGTATGATTCCAACAATTTGCCAAAAATCAATTTATTTTTTGTTTGAATAAAAAATTCAATTTGAAATTATGTAGATACAAGGACCTTCATTAATAATGAATAGTATCGGGATTATAATGTCCTGGAGATATTTCAGTGACCTCTTATGAAGCAGCTGAATACATGGCAAATCCATAGATTTAAATTTTTTTCCGAATAGAATAGAAATAGAAGTAGCTTGCGAATATTTACAAAATATCATTTAAAATATTACTGTTGGCCTTACTGATGAGTTTCTTTGTCTAAAATGTATTTTTCCAAATTGAAATTTTTATTATGGCAAAAAAATTATTTTTATTTTTTTATCTCAGATTTTTTTCAAAACTTGTACACAGCTATAAAATGCCGTTCTTAACAACTTTTCCAAATAACATTTTTCAATATTTTCCCAAATAAGTGTGTTTTGAGACATAATTTTTAAATTTTTTAAATTTCCCGCCAAACAAGAAAAGACGAACGGCACTGTACAACGTCTTTTGGGTTGCTTTTGATGCAGAAGCGATTGCACATATCGATATTCGTCAAAATTGATTAATAAAAGAATTTCCCATATGATGCGTACTTTCTGCCGGTCACTGTATATCGGTGTCATTATTTCCATCCTCAACTTCCTGGCGTTTCTCCCTTTTTGAATGATTCATTGAAAATGTGCAAAGAGTCCCTGTAGGGCCGAATCTATTTGGCCCATTATCATCTGTAGAGCTATTTGGTCCTGGTCTGGTGCTTTACCTAACATCGCTTTTCTTATAGCCCTCATTTATCTAATAACTGTTGGCTTGTTTTCGTAGATATTGGATGTTTGTATGGAGAACCACTGAATTTTTATCAAACTTGCAACCATCGGTTCGAACATCCACACTTGATGAATCAACCAGAATCACAATTAACAGTAGGGTATAGTTATTCTAATCCCAATTGGAACGGCAATAAAAATAAGAGCACTACGAGGAGTGTTCATATGCACTGCCCGGCAAATGGGAAATTTATATACTACCAGTGTTTTTACTTTCACAGCGTTCCTGGTACAATCATAAAAAAGTTCTGGCGTGTGTCCCTAGATTAATAGTAAAGGCGCTATCAAAAATATTTGAGTAATTAAAGCTCGGTTAGCTGGATTGGACACCTATTATCTGAAGCCGCATGATTTCCCCAGTTCACAATATTCCTCAATCAGTGCCGTGTGTTGGTGAGGTTAGGAATTATCCATTGAAAATAATTTTATCAATATGGCTTTCTGGAGATGAAAAAATGATGACCCGATTGCCTATTAATACATACCTCCTCGTTTATGGAATATTTTTTCATTTTAACGTATTACACAGGTCACAGTTTCAGACATTCCTCGGCAACGTTTCTAGCAGATTCAGGCGAAGGGATAGCCAACATAAAACGTCTTGGATGAGGCTGGAAGTCAACTGCTGAAGGTTACTTGGAGGACTCCGAAGAACAAAAGAAAACCATCTCAATTAAAATTATCTCATGTATTAACAACTTGCAACCGATGCCGTCTCCGTCGTCGTCTTCTTCATGCACTTTGCACTCTGAACAGTCAGTTACCACCAACTAACTCCGCTGGACCGGCTATTTTTGCATCAAGTTGTGTTTTTAATATTGGTATTCATGATAATTAGTAGATTTTCATTTAAAGTTTTGTATGTTGAAATAAAATATATATATATTTTTAATATGTTTTTTAAATTTGTATGCGGTTGTAGAAAAAATAATGTTCCCAACTCATGCGTAAAGTGTCTTTCCCGCACTTGACTGCTTGCCCGAACTACGAGGAAAGTTCAGATATGACAGCTTATTCTATGCAAGAATCTAATATGGGAGAACGCCATGTGATTGAAAATTTAGAATCTTCTGCTCAGGCGAACTGTTCCCCCTACGAGGATAGCCTCCCAGAAATATCAGTGGCATAATATGTTCTGGTGATATTTGCCTAGGATATTTTTTAGACGGAGTTGACTGTATCTTGTTCTTGCTCAGTACTTCGTTAAATAAATATGATGTTAAGCGAAAAAAATCCTTCAAATTTAAGATCATTGTTGACCAAGTGGATTAAAACTGATGTAGGTACTTTCTTCTTCTCTTTTCTTAAGAATGTTCAAATCATTACTTTCAAGCGCCAACTGTATCACCAAATCATCCTCGTCCTCTTCATTTTCCAACAATGCAACTACCAAATTTGCATCCATTTTCACAATTGACTATCCGTACTTGTCCACACTCTGCTTTCAAATTCCGGTACGAAAATATTCGTTCTACTATAAAAAACCAATAAAAACCACTTTTAAATCTTGGTTCGATAAAATGTCTCTGACCATTAATTTTGAAAAAACCAAATATGCACCTTTTGGCTACAATGCAACCACATTGCCAAGTTACACATTAGATATAAAGATGAATGATGGAAAAGTTAATATTGAAAAACTAAATCATATAAAATATCTAGGAGTAGAAATTGATGGAATCCTGAAATGGGACATCCATATAAAATTCATAGTGAAAAAACTGAGATCGATACTTTTCAAATTCAGACAACTAAAGAAAACCTTGAACATTCCCTGCCTGAAAACGGTCTATCACTCACTAGTTGAATCCTACATGACATAACCACAGGATGTGGTGGAACATACAAGAATCACCTAAAACAGCTAGAGATTATTAAAAAAAATATTATAAAAACAATATACAGGAAAAAAAATACATATTCCACCGATCTTCTTTTCAAAGAAACCGGCGTCATGGATATTAGGCAACTATATCTTCGGAAAAGTATTTTGCTCCAGCACAAAAAAAGAAGGAACTGACTACTATTCAACATAAATATGAAACAAGACAAAACATAATTATGCAAACAAACAATAAGAACATGACACAAAAATCACATTTATTCCTTGCTCCGCATATTAATCGTAAGCTCCCCATAGAAATGAGAAAGATTACTTTTGAAAAACACGTAAAAAAAGAATTGAAAAAGTGGTTATAAAATACCCCGTTCATTACTTCATAGTTTTGTTGACACCATTCTAGTTACCTACAGGAAGCTTATTAAAAAAAAGGGTACTCAGTACTCACCTGCAAATGAGGGACTCTTTCTGACTGTATTATTTCTACACTGAATTAAAAAATATATGATCTCACTAATTCACTAAATCGAAATCTAATAAAACTAATTGTAGATAAGTTTGTTAATTAAAGATAATTATATCTCGCATTAATCATAATATTTTAGTTCTATAAACTATTCTATTAAAATATTTATATTTATATTAGAACAATTCTTCTTATTTAATTCTACTCTACTTAAATATTTATATTAGATTAATTCTTCCTTTTATACTATTGCTAAATATTGGTTATTGTATTGTTATAATTTTCCACTTTTATTCTTATATATTTATGAAAGAACTGTATTAATGGATTCGGATTTAAAAAGTTTTTACTCACGCACAAGTTTTCCATTTTATTTTCATTTCTCCAATTTATATGGAAATAATATACCTGTAATTTATTTGAATTTGAAAATTATTATTATTATTATTATTTAGCAGATTATAAAGAAAGAAGCAAGGTTGGAAAATGGATTTGTTAATGCGAATTTACACGATCCAATAAAATTGCTCAATAAATTGAACAATAAAATTGACCAATATTTACACCTGACAATTTATTGGTCAATTTTGGCAACAGTTTTTACTCAGGAATATCAACATACTGACAAGAAATGGTTCAACTTTGGGAAAAGTTCCGAATATTATTCAATAGCTTATTGAATTGACTCTGATCCATTCTTAAATATCGTTTGAATTGATTAGGATCTGCACTCAGGAAGTTTTCGAGAACTAATGTCAAGTTTCCTTTCCCTCTTTTCTCAATCCAAGATCTAATCCACCATCTTCTACATCTCTGTCTTTTATATTCAGCAAAGCACATTGCTGCGAATATAATGCCACGTAAATTATGTTTTTTTTTCGCAATATCATTTTTCTCGCTGTCAGGGTAGGGTATGTGAAATCGAGTAAATAATAACATATAACCTGAAAATCTCTGTTCTAGCAGGCATCCAATTCATGGCCGAAAGTTACTGCAAATTGTCACAAAAAATTGATGAATAATTAGAACCGATTCTAAGCTCATCGATTCATTGGTCAAGTTCAAATTGACGACAATTTTTTGTTTACAGCTATCAATAAAATTCAAGGTCACAAAATGGACCAATTTATTGGATCGCGTAAATTCGCACTTATTGTTTTAGACTATTGTTTCTAGAAAAAAAAATTGATGGTGTGTATGTTTTTACATGATAAAGATATTTTGTTTGCTGATTATTTGATCAACACTAATATTTCCGAGGGTGCCGCTTTTCAACCCCATTTATGGGGTTAGATAGGAAGTTATTTCGGAAACGCAATATTGTAGGATACTTACATCATTGACTACAGTTCTAATCATTTGTTGGAATTTGGTTCGATTAATTTAATTATTATACTATTCGCTTTTATACTAATTTAAGTTATGGTTGAAATGAGTTTTCATAATGTTAGCACAATATAATTGAGATCGAGTTTCCATTTGAAAACATGAAAAGCTGCGGGTTCTGGCATTAGTTTTCCACATAATGAAGGTTTGTTTGCATAAACACTTCTTGGCCCTAATTGAAGATAATTATATTGTATATGGAGGATATAAATGGCGGATGTAAATGTATTTTGGACTTCTGAAATTTCAATTTTTATTTAATCCGGCAACAAATAGGCAAATGTGGCCTACTCATACGTTCATTATAAATCACACAAGTTATTGATTGATGACAATATATGAATGCAATTTCTAACTATAATATACAGGGTTTTTCACGATGAGCGGTAATTAGAAGTTTCAGACAACGGATCAACATGAAAATGAAACATTATGCATACATTAATATGATCCACACGCCTAAAATTTTAGACGATGCGGCGTTGCCGCTTCTACTATAAAGTAGCGGCTACTTTGATTTTTCAAATGAAACACCCTGTATATAATATCATATTATGATTTCTTATCACTTCGTCAACAACTTCATGTACTATTTCCCTATACCTATCTGTTACCGTTTAGAAGATATAAATTGATTTCGATTTTTTTTTACCAATCATGTACTTTTATAAACGCTGATAATCTTGAATTCTCTTGTACTAAGACGATCAACTTCGAAATGGAGAGGAGTGATACCATGAGGATCTTCACTTCGAATCATATTTTTATTTTCCTCATACAGGGTCTTTAAAAAATGCAGATACTTATTCACATGAAAAAATGAGTGGAAGTCAATTTTTTCAAATGAAACACCCTGTATATTTTCACATTTTTGAGCTTTACATCCAATTTTAGATTGACTTCGTTCTGATAATCCTATTTCGATTTCAAACCGTTTTCGATTTCAAACTTTTCAAACGATTTCAAACTGTTTCAAACAGAAAATGACGTGGTTTCCTTGTATCCATCACTTATTTTATTGAAATTTAACATCTATTTCATAGTACGAGATATTTCTTTTCGATTTAGGTTTTTAGAAGTCTCAAATCAGTCAATTCGAAATTGATATGTACCTTAGAAAACCTTACAATTTGTATGCATTGAGGTATTGAGTGTCTCTACCGTACAACATTGCAAATTAATATTTTTTAATAGTGTGCTTTGGAAAAATGAATGATCCAATTTTGAAACATCAAACTTTCGTTGGTGGTTTTGACTGATTGTGATACCAATTATAATAGAAAAATCTCAAGATTAGGTTGAAATAATGAAGATTTCTAGAATTTATTAATAATTTATGGTGAGTGCAATAGAATTGCAAGTAGAACATGCCGAGTATTTCATGAAAGATATCCACAACTTCCGAAGCCGAATAATAATGAGATAAATCGACTACTAAAAAACTGTAGGTTGAATGGAACCTTTCGTCCAAAAATCATTCGTAGATGATGACAATGGCATAACAGTTTTGGGATTTTTTCATGCATTTCCAAAGGCTTCTCTACAGGAAACTGAAAGGGAGATAGGTTTACTCTACGTGACAATTTATCGCATTCTTAATAAGCACAAATGGCATCCCTATAAATTCTACTGTGTCCAACATCTGAAAGAGACTGATTTGCTTCGTAGAGTGGAATTCTTTGAATGGTTACTTGTCAAGACCCAAGAGGATGAACATTTCCTTGACAATATCATATGGACAGATGAGGCCAAGTTTACAAAAAATGGAGTTTTCAATAGACACAACAGTCATTATTGGGCGCCAGAAAATCCCCATGTCGTTTGCCAAAGGGGTTTTCAAGAAAGATGGCAATTTAATGTATTTTGTGCCATAAAGAATGGGTCAATTTTTTATATCGAGTTTTGTGATGATAATTTGAATGCAACAAAATATGAAGATTTACTGAGGAATTGAATTCAAATGATTTTAAATAATAGGCCAGGAAGAGAACGTGTATGTTACCAAATAGATGGTGCTCCACCCCATAATTCTCGTTCAGTAAGCGAAGCTTTAACTGAAATCTTCGAAGACAGATGGATTGGTAATAATGGACCTTTTCGTTGGCCTCCTAGAACACCAGATGGCAATCCATTAGATTATTTTATGTGGGGTTTCATTAAAAATATGGTTTACTCCAACCCAGTAACATCAATGGAAGATATGAAATCGAGAGTTAGAACTGCTTTCAATAGTTTAACTCCAGACTCAATCAGAAGCGCTACATATGGAAATCTTTTGAAGAGATTCCATGTTTATTCAAGTGGAGATGGAGATATGTTCGAACATATTCTGAAATACACTGACAATTGAATTCCTTACTAATTCATTAAATTATTTTCAGTTCGTGTGTCAGCGTTAATAAAACTATTGTTTGATGATAAGTTTCATTTGATGGTTGAAGAGTATTTTAATGAATATTTATCCATTGTATTATCTGTGACTGATGAAGGAACATCGAACGGAATCTGTTAAATTCCAAAAATAAGTGATCAATACAAGAAAACCACGTCAGTTTCTGTCTGAAACAGTTTATCTCGAAAACGGTTCAAAATCGAAATAGGATTATCCGAACAAAATCAATTTAAAATTGGATGAAGAGCTCAAAAATGTGGAAATGTACAGGGTGTTCCATTTGAAAAAATTGACTTCCACTCATTTTTTCATGTGAACAAAGTATCTGCAGTTTTTAAAGACCCTGTATGAGGAAAATAAAAATATGACTCGAAGTGAAGATCCTCATGGTATCACTCCACTCTATTTCGAATTTGATCGTCTTAGTACCAGAGAGTTCAAGATTATCAGCGTTTATAAAAGTACATGTTTGGTAAAAAAAAAATCGAAATTAATTTATATCTTCTAAACGGTAACGTAGCCGCTACTTTATAGTAGCAGCGGCAACACCGCATAGTCTTAAATATTTTAGGCGTGTAGATCATATCAATTTATGCATACTGTGAAATTTTCAGATTTATCCGTTGTCTGGTTTGCCAGAAACGTCAAATTAACGCTCATCGTGAAAAGCCCTGTATAAATAAAAATGTCTTAAAACATTTTTCAAGACAAGCTTTTATACATATGCACTAAAAAGGAATAAATAATTTCTCCAATTGTTTGACGTAGGTTATTCTGTGAGTAGCAGATTCAAAATCTTGCCGCGCACGAATATCTATTTTATATTCGCGGCAAGCTTTTGAAACTGCTACTCACAGAATATCCTAGGTCAAACAATTAAAGACATCATTTTTTCCTTTTAAGTGCATTTGTATAAAAGTTTTTATTATTTTTATTCAATTCTTTTTAGTCATTCATGAAATCCGTCATCTTATTAAATTCTGACAAAAAATTCAAAATCTCCGAGCCCAAAAACCCCCCCACACCAATTTTGAATGGAATCGGGCTATAATCACAAAACTCATCGCCATTTTGGGGCCGCCATCTTGAATTTAGGAATTTTGACAAAAAATTCGTAATCTCTGTCCCCGAAAATCCCCACATACCAATTTTGAATAGAATCGAACCATAATCACAAAGCTCGTCCGCCATATTGGAGCCGCCATTTTATTATTTCTTCAGCAAAAATAATGCATTGTCACCGGAATTATGAAAACCTGCCGAATTCCATGTTAATCGGACAACTAGAAGTGAGTCAAATTTAACTTGTAAGATTTGATTACAAACGAACAGACATCGGGACAGGTAAAACTAAATAAAAGCTTGTAATAATAAGCAGTCGAGTGCGGGAAAGTGTCTTTACGCATGAGTTGGGATCACAATTTTTCTACAAGTTTTACAAAACATATTCAAAACTTCATTCGAAAAACAAAGCAACATAAAAAAATTATATTTTGAATAGTAATAATATATATAAAATAAATAATATATATAAAATAAATACAAATATAAAATAAATCAAGATGCAATCATTTTCACTTTGTGTGCCCTCTTGCTCATAGAAGAGTACGTACGCTTCTCCACTAACCAGAGATTTTGAGGATATTGGTGACACCCGTGAATAGTTATTTAATCAACTAGTGATCGAGATATTTTAACGCAAGAGCGAAGCGAGCGCGTTAATGTTTGAGATCATTATTCGCCATTTTAATATACGAGTTGATTACAACATGTTTCCGTCGACCTCGTTCCTGGGGTCAACATGAAATTTTCGATATCCATTTGCTTCAACTAGTAGGAAACTAACCATATTTGGATTTTGAAATACTTAAATTTGACAGCGCGAAGGTAATATGATTTGACATTTGAATAATATTCGAAATCGTGTATGTTTATTTGCCTACATCACAATGATACATTAATGGACCAAATCGACCATTTACAGGTTATTAATGATAGATTTCGGTGTATGTTTGGTTGCATATATCACAATTATGTATTAAAAGATAAATTGAAGGTGAATAGGGGTCGTTAACGATCGATTTCGTGTAGATTAAACAGACTCGTTACAACGAGGTAGCCGGAAAAAAAGTTAATAAGAATATCATTAACTTTTATTTATATTTATATTGAAAACGCACTTTGATGCGCAATGCAAATATTGAAAACCTGAAATGATAACCCCTGTAGGATACGTTTTTTGGACTAGTGGATACTTTTCCTTGTTATAATCGATTTCCGGTACTGGTTTTTTTTTATGTCAGAGTGAAAAGTTTATGTCTATTTTTTTACAAGCTTTTATTTAGTTTCACCTGTCCCGATGTTTGTCATCAAAGTTAAATTTGACCCACTTCTAGTTTTTCGATTAACGTGAAATTTGGCAGGTGTTCATAGTTCCCGTGACAATGCATTATGCATTTGTGAGAGAAGAAAAAACAAAATGGCGGCTCCAATATGGCGGACGAGATTTGTGTTTATGATCCGATTCGATTCAAAATTGGTATGTGGGGGTTTTCAGGATCGAAAATTATTAATTTTCTGACAAAACTCATGAAATCAAAATGGCGGCTTCAAGATGTCCGATGATTTCTGTGATTATGGTTAGATTCTATTCAAAATTGGTATGTGGGGGTTTTCGGGGTCGGAGATTATGAATTTTTTGTCAAAATTCACAAAATAAAAATAGCGGCTCCAAGATGGCCGACGATCTATGTGATTATGGTTCGATTCTATTCAAAATTGGTATGTGGGGGTTTTGGGGGTCGAAGATCAGGAATTTTCTGTCGAAATTCTAAAAATAAAAATGGCGGCTCCAAGATGGCCGAAGATCTCTGTGATCATGGCCTGATTCTATTCAAAATTGGTGTGTGGGGGTTTTTGGCGTCGGAGATCAATAATTTCTTGTCAAAATTCATAAATTCAAGATGGTGGACGAGTTTTGTAATTATGGTTCGATTCTATTCAAAATTGGTATGTGGAGGTATTTGGGGTTGAAGATTATGACGTTTTGTCAAAATTCATAAAATGAAATTGGCAGCTCCAGAATGGCGGACGAGTTAATCTTTAGATGGTCTCCTCATTGAAGAACTAGATAGCGCAGAACTTACAGGAATAAGGCTTCATAATGACTATGCATTAACAAAAATGCATAGATTGAGAAGTACTCAATAAAAACCACAAAATAAAATATTTAATAAAAAAACCTTTTCAAAGACAAGCTTTTATTCAAATGTGCTGAAAAGTAAAAAATAATTGCTTTGGATGTGTGACGTAGGTTATTCCGTGAGCTATAGATTCATAAGTTTGTCTCTTTTATAATTCGAACTGAAAACTGCGTGACAAGCACTTGAATCTATAACTTACGGAATAACCTACGTCGCATATCCAAAGCAATTTATTTTACTTTTAGCGCATTTGAATAAAATCCTGTCTTCTAAAAGTTAAACAATGAAACAATTGGTGACAGTGTATAATATTACAAGCTATTTTTCCACCCTATAAGACATGTCTTGCTCCATATTGAAAGTTTAACATTTTCCTGCGAACTTTACGTCACGTTCTTTTCTATCCGCAAATTGATTACAGACGGCCATCACGCATCTGAAACTGCAATAATAAACGACTCACACGTGTCAGAAAGCCATGAGGAGGTTGTTGATGACAATAATAAAACTGAAGGGTCGTACACAGAAAAAAGGGATGCCTTAAAGGATAATTTTGAAATAATCTTCTAATAAGAATAGCCATTTTAGAATGAGCAAATACTCCTATTTCAAACTAATTGAGTTATTTCCCTGTTATGAATTTAGTTGAACTGATTACGTTAGAAAATCTTTTCAAATGTGCCCCACAATGATCACTGTGTTATTGATTTTCCTGAACTGGATCGGTGTTTAATGTTTTATCTACAGAAATGTCTGTAACGAACTCATATACCGCTTCATTATCGAATGTATTCTTCGATAAAATAGTTATGGTCTTCAAATCTGGGCATCGATCTCTGAAAATTAATAACCTTATTTATTGAACACTAGTTATGTGTATATAATAGAGAGAATACTGATTCTTGCATAAGTTTTTATGCAACAATGATAATTTTAGTATTGAACAAAATTTTGCCGAACATCAAACAGTCTTTCATGAAGAAACTATGATACTCAATAACATTCATTTCAATTCGAATGGTTTTATTCTATATCTTCCATTGGTCGGAGCAGATGAACCAGATGATCTTTGTTTCTGACAATCGTTATCATTGTTACACCCTGTGAGGGTGTTGTTATTGTTTTCAGTTTGGTCCCAGGTTGAAATGTTTCATTTGACCAATTCCATAAATTTCAATTTCAAGTATGTACATGAATAAATTGGTTATTAAGGTACATAGAAATTCGGTGTGATTTCGGCGTCAAATCAGCTTACATATTTTTACCAAACGAATTATTATATTTTGCCCTCTTTGAATTTTCCTCAATTACTTTTGAGATCAACCCCAATTTCTATTTCAAAAATGAATTTAAATGAAATCAAACATCTTACTTCAATAATACAATCTCACCATCAGTTCCAGCTCCCTAATGAGCCACAAGTTAGCTCTTTACCTGCATGGATTATTATCCTCATTTGCATTCTTTTATGCATCATTATTTCATTTGGAGTAGCATTTTACTTCAAAAATTGCTACCCATATACTCTATGGCAGTATTACCGTTCAAAGCGATACCAACAACCGACCCATATGGAGGACATGAAGCCTGGCCAACCAGACCTACCCCAGTCTTCATCTTAAAGAGGGAGGAGTTACGTTCCTGAGCCCGGCCCTGCCACCCAGACCTCATGGCGACTAGATAAATTGCAGACCAAGCTTCTACCGAAGTTTATCTCCGCTGATCAAGCTTCCACCGTAAATTATCTTTCAAACCGAAGATCAACGAAAGAATTACAATACCTCTTATTATTTGTATATTGTTATAAAGTATCTGAGATATGTATTTTGATCATTCCATTTTTGTCACTTGTAACCTGCATTTTCGATTTCCATTGAAGCATTGAGTATATCTTTAAATGTGTGAAAGGTGAACTTCGAAGAAGAGTTATTCAATACAAAATTGTTTTCAAAAAGCTACAATGTGCCTTACGAACCACACAACTGATGAGGCACAACGTAACTAGTTCATGGAAGGTAACGAGGGAACTGGGTAGTATATCCGAAACTGGGAGGAAAGAGGGGAAAACCTTAGAACCTAACTTACAGCATTGCTAAGCTTATTAGAATACGGTGTGACCTCATGCACAAAACTCATAGACCGAAACGAAAGTCTTTTATTCATAGTAACACGAAATGTTGAATTCTAGACATTGGTTGGAAACTATAGGTTGGTTTCTGGCTATTCTCAAATGGGTAGCGATCTCAATTTATTTTTTATTGATTTTTCGTATTGACATGATTTTATTTTTACGCTCACTGAGATGTACTATATTTTGAATATTGTACTAATAGATGTATCGAAGTTATTTTGTGTATCATTTGAAACTATAGTAAAGAAAAAGAAAATTTGAATTCAATATAAGTCATCTTAATTGAGAAGAAAAGTTTTTTTAATACATCCAGAAAAATTTTACTTTAAATAAAAAGTGCTATTTTTTTTCTTGAAAAGAAAAGCTATTCAAAAAGACCTCGCATATCAACCGAAGGCATGAATCTAAGTCCGACGGACTATTGGTGACCAAAATAACAGTGCCTCACATTCATACTATAGAAACACTCTATCAAAATTGGTGTTATGTAGACAAACATCAATTTTTTTTGCATATACTCTGGTGACAGCAGCTGCCCTTATAATATGTAAATATTATATGTAGAAACATTCATATTCATTTTTCGAAAAAAAAAGAGTGCGACTATACTTTACAAGAGGAGTTGAGATGATATAAGTAAGTAAGAGAAATTTTATTATGTTATCTAATCGGACCTAAGAATTGATTTCAAGTTCGTCCAATTTGCGATAGATATTTTTTGGTAGGAAAAATTTTGAAAGTTTTATATATATATATATATATATATATATATATATATTTTATTTTAATAAAACGAAGAACGGTCAAAAGATTCGTTACTCGTTACATCATAAGCATACTGTAGGTCATCTATTTGGTCTCCAATTATTTCTTTGATAGTCATGTCGATATCATCCACTGGGACGGGATTAAAATGGCCCCCACCAGTTTTCAATATATTCAATTTGTTTTCAGCAAACTTGACCTTTGTTTTTCCCTTCACATTATGATATTTTTCTTACATGTTGTCATATCAATTCCTGGGTCCATCTATTGCCATACTTTTCCAAGTTATCGCAAAACTTTTTTTGCACTCGATCACATTTTTGTACTTTTTTATTAAATGCAACGTTTTTCGCTTTTTGAAAAATAATTTTCTCGCTTAGACTTTTCCGAACATGATTCTGTCAAAAATACAAATGACAATCATCATAAGAAAACACTGGCAATTGCTTGATGCAATAAACAATTGAACATGTGGAATTCGAACTGATTGGTTGAGAAATGTACAGTCTGAGAATCATTATACACATTCGTTGCAGACTACCGGCAATACGTATTCAAATTCGAAATAGCGTTCATTCTACATTGATGAAAGTAATATCTAAACCGGTAGATAAAATCAGCATAGTTTACGTACTTAACACAACACAATTATCAAAAAATAATTTCCAATAACACAAAGTTTTCATCCTCCACGGATTGTAAACAAACTGACAGATCACAGCCATTTTGACCATTGGATGCGTCCAACAGCTTATAGCGGTTGCTGCATGTGTTTGCCGGTTGACAGAACTGCAAATAATCGAAGCGTTTTATTTTACGCTGGATTTATTCCAAGAAGTTTTCGATATGCATTTTAACATTTTCTAGCGTTTATTTTGTTGTTTACTCAGCAACCAATCAGTAATTAAATTATCATCAGAATCGAAGCACAAATAACAATTATTTTAAAATTGTCAAATGTCAGTTCGCTGAAGCTTGTTCGTACTACCAAACACCAAACTGCTCCGTGCGAATTCAAAATTTTCCATATTTTGATTCCTTGTTCATGTTGTAACTTGAGTCATCTACACTTAGATGTATATTAATAACCCATGAATCTTGCAGGTTACAAAAGTGGCGACAGACACAATCAACAGAAGTACACGCTGGTATAGTATCAAAATGTAATCATCGTTGTTTCAACGATGCTTCTCTACTTCATAGCTGACGCTCATAAGACGCATATTCGTCATTAAGACGTGGTCGCGTGATGGCATTTGACCAATAGAAACTTGAAATGAACAATAGTATATCTAGAACAGCGATTTCCAACCTGTAGATCGCAAAGTCTTGCTTGGGCGGTCGCAAGCCAGATAAAAGTCAAAAGCAAGGATTATAGGTCCTACACACTACAACAAAAATACAACAATTTCAGTAAGACGGCTGTGCCTGTTTATTTTCTGATAATTTTTCTAATAGTGATTCTATTTTTGAGACGCAAATATATATTTATTTATTTACGAGCGAATACTGAATAAGTATTGTTGACAAATGATAAGATGCCTATGTATAAGATTGAAATTGATAAAACTATTAAATCTAGGACAACATAATATAAATCTAATAGTGAACATAAAAGTAAAACTAAAACATAAAACTTGAAAATAAAATCTTAGAAATACTTGCAGTAGGAACATTCGAGTGAGAGCAAGTGTACAGTGTAAAATTCCTGTTACAGAAGTAGAGAAAGAAAGAAAAGAGAAGAAAAGTACACAATGCCAAGTGGTTTATTAAAACATTTTGAAGCACCTTTACTGAGAGAAGACTTGACTGAGGGTAGACTTGAACTGTGCGGGGCCCACAAAAAAGTCCAAGGAGATGGTGTTTGCTAGTGTGGATGCTCTTGTGATAAAATAATTTCCAGCGATATTAGTTCTGTAGTGAGGTATGTAGAAGGAGTTGGTTGAGCGTGTTTGTCTGGGTGAAGCGTGAAGTTTTTTTTTTTGCTGCGAGAGCAAGGCTTTCGATATTCAAATCCTTCTCAAGAGCTTCATAGTTGTAATCGTGATCATTTCTCTTAAAGGCGATGTACCTTAGGAATGCATGTTGGATATTTTCCAATTTGTGTACATGGATATTGTACTGGGAGACCAGACGCAAGCAGCATATTCTAGGTCAGGGCGGACTAGTGAGTACTAGAGCGACTTGATGGGGTGAATCGATGTAAAGTCTTGAGCGTCTTTTAATAAAAATCATTTTCTAATTGGAGCCTATTTCTCTTCCTAGTTTTTTTGTTCACCATTGAACAACATTAATAATTTTAAAGCTTCCCTTGACAGCTCTGGATATTCTCCTTTTCATCCAGAAGACGTCAATCTTTTGCGAATTGAATTCTATTTTGAGCATGCCGTCAACAGCAAAATCTATAAGATTTTCTTTCATCTTCCTAATCAGATCAGCCAGTTGTATTGACATATCCAAAAAAGGATTTAGTATCCATCTATACCTATGCCCACTGGCAGCTTCAGAGTCCAGTTCTGGAAAGTAACTTAATAGTTTGACTTCTAAATTATGCAAACTTTGTAACATGCTAGGAATGTGAGAACTTACTACTAACGATTGGTCCGTTGCAATTTCTTCGACGATCCTCGGTCCGCAAGGAAAAGACTCTAACATCAGTTTTGGTAAAGACATCTTGTAAGAACAATAACAATTCAGCTTTTAGTTCCAGAACTCGTGTCAATATCTTCTTTTTGGATACCCACCTCAACCTCTGTGCGATAAAGGAGATTTCTATGGTGCGAACCTATGTCTCCACAAATGATTCCAAGCAGTCCAGTTTGCAACGCTCCATCTTTGATACAGTTCACAACTTTGATAACCTGATTTGTTGAAAATATAAACAGGATGTTCATAAAATCAGATGTGGAATCATCTGCGACTGTTTGAGCACATCATTTAAATCGGAAGATAAAACCTTTGCTGTGTGCCCAGGAGACATTCGGCATTAATGATTTCAATTTCACAACTAGCCCACTTTCATTGCAAGTCATAGCTTCAGCGCTATCGCTACATAGGCCAGTCAAAATAGACCGTCAATTCACATTAATTACAAACATTTCTTTAGTACTGCCGTATGTTGAGGCACCCAGTAGAGATTTAATATGAGAATTTGCACACTCATCCGGTGACTGGAAATTACTCAAATTTGCGTGAAACGTTAATTTTCAATATCTCCTTGAACAGACATTGTGCAAATTGCAAGTATATTCCCTAACTTCTTTTCTAGATCCCTTGTAAAATTTGCACACGCAATTTCCAACCGGAAATACGAATAATCCTTGATTACGTTGTAATTAGCGCTGATTCTGGTTACAAGATTGCAAACATTGTGCAAATTTGTGGCAAAATCATGGTTCCGTCACTCCTAAAATGCTTTGAATTTGCAAACTTGTCATGTGTACAGAACATCAAAAAATTATGGATAACGCTAAAAACAGTCTCAGGGGCAAAGTTTTAGGGGTCACGAAATTGCAAACAATGTTTTCGTGCTTTGCAAACTTTGGTGGTATAATTTTATGTCGCCAATTGAGTTTGCACCTTTTTCAGTATGGCGAAAGATGGCGGAAATGTACATTATTGTTAGAAGCAATTTTAGCAAATGCCACAAAATTCCAAACTTCTTGCAATTTTTTCTTAAAGTTCCTCTATGGCAGACAAGTTTACGTATAAATTTTCAAGCCTATAAAATGTGGGGAAAGACGGGCAATAGAATATTTCTCTAGGAAAAACTATGCATAAATAATATTTTATCACTATATTTCAACTTCAAGCACATATGAAGCAAATTTGTGAGTTTGTGATCTCGCCTATTATCTGTTTTTCAGAGAATTATGGAATAAATCTGGTAAAATGTGAAAGAATTCGAAGTACAGTACTCTCTAATGTAAACTCTATTGTTTTATTGAAAAAAAGGTCAAGATTTGCAGAAAATGTTATGAGGACTTGATTCAAGTGTTTCAGACTATTGGTAAGTGCTGATTACTCAATTTGAGTAACTTCAATCGAAATTCAGTGTTCTAGACTTGACTTCATGGGTATAAACTCAACAAGAGTATACGAAACATGCCAAAAGAGTGTCACTCAAAAAAAAAAAAAAAAATTTACATTATTATATGGTAAATCATATAGTAATTCAGTTGTTCTGACCAAATGAACAGTGAAATTATAACTCAGATGGCTATGTTACATGATTTTACCAAATGGATATCAAATAATTGTACTGAATGAGTTCATAACGTAATATCTACTGAATGATTATCTGGTATTTTCACATAGAAAACTATCAAGTAAAACTATGTGTTGGAACTATACAGTGTTATCATCTGATATAACCTTTCGGTGGAATCGCCTAATTTCACTATGAAAATGACGATATAACTTGACAATTCGCTTAAAAGGACGAAAAAATTACCGGCTTCGGTAATTTGATCCTTGAATAATTATCGCCTGATAATAAAAGCCGATTCTACCAGATCCGGTTCAATTATTGAGCGAATATTGCAAAAAGATTAACATTTCGCGAAAATCGCCTTAATTGATAATATTCCACTGCCTGCTTTGCCAACGTTTTATGGGTTTGCAAATTCATACAACTTGTTCGCCTCTCCAGAACTTTGAGAAAAAAATCACAAAGTTTGGAATTTTGTGTCATCCGCGAAAATCGTCTCAATTGATAATATTCTATTGCCCTGTTTTCCCGACGTTTCATAGGGTTGCAAATTTATAGATAGACTTGTTTGCCATTCCAGAACTTTGAGAAAAAATTGCACAAAGTTTGGAATTTTGTGTCATCCGCAAAAATCGACTTAATTGATAATATTCTATTGCCCTGTTTTCCCGACATTTTATAGGGTTGCAAATTTAAGTAGACTTATTTGCCATTGCAGAACTTTTAGAAAAAATCACACAATTTGGAATTTTGTATCATGTGCAAAAATGCCCTTTTGCAAACTTAAAAGGTTCAAACGTAATTTGCGCTTAAAATTATGCCACCAAAGTTTGCAAAGCACGAAAATATTGTTTGCAATTTCGTGGCCCCTAAAACTTTGCCGCTGACACTGTTTCTAGCATTATCAAAAAAAAATTGATGTTCCGTACACATGAAAAGTTTGCAAATTCAAGCATTTCAGGGGTGACGGAACCATGATTTTTTAAATTTGCACAATGTTTGCAATTTTGTAACCAGAATTAGCGCTAATTACAACGTAATCAAGAATTATTCGTATTTGCGGATGAAAAATGCGTGTGCAAATTCCACAAGGGATGTAGAAAAGAAGTCAGGGTATATACCTGCAATTTGCACAATGTTTGCAATTTTGTCCAAGGAGATATTGCAAATTAACGTTTTATGCGAATTTGAGTAATTTCCGGTCATCGGATGAGTGTGCAAATTTTTATATTTAGTTTTTACTGGATGCCTCAACATCCGGCAGTGTTAAAGAAATGTTTGTAATTATTGTGAATTGACGGTCTATTTTGACTGGCGTAACAAGTGGCGATACATTTTGTCCAACCAATCTCGTTGTCGCGAGTGCTTTTTTATAAACATGTCGTCGTACAAACACTAGCCAGTATATTCGCAGGAGTGCTTTGCAGAACCGAATGTCTTCTTTGATACTATCATCTGCTTCAAAGCGCACAAATACCACACAATGCATACAATCTGAAATATCAGTAGATTAATCAAACTGCAGATCAAAATGTGTTCTCTTCTTTAATTTCTGGACTAATTGTGTTCGTATTTCAGCATCACCATCACCATTTTATGCTCCCGCGCGGCAAATAATATTTCGCGCAGTTGATTTCTGGATAAGAATAGTCTCAATAGAAAGAAAATCGAATACGTCGTCGCCTTTGAAACCACTGACATAGTTTGATTACGTTCCGGGGGGGTCGCAGGAATTTTATTACTTGTAAAGGGGCCGCCTATTCAAGAAGGTTGAAAAACACTGATGAACAACAGTGAGCGTTTGGAACAAACGCGATACCTCTTGGATCGAAGATTCATTGTTCACATGGGTTGAGAGAGTAACATGAAGGTTTAGTCAAAAAATCAAATTAATATTTGGTTGGACCCATTCAAGAGTGCCAGTGCGGTTACAAATCGATTCAACGATCTTTTTTGGAACGAAATTCCTTATCGCGCGTTGCGAAAGGGGGCTAGACGGAATAAATTAAGACCAAAAGTTGTAACGACACTTTCTGCTGTAGTTGTGAGCCGTGCGGCGTGCGCTTGTTTCTCTGTCTGTCTCTCTCTGCCTCTCTCTGTCTCTCTCATAGAAAGCAAGCCAGTTATTTTCGTTTCGTCTTTCTATTTCGCATTGAACAGTGTGGTGTCGCGACGATTATTTTTGTTGAGTATATACAGGTTTTTCGTACATAATGAATAATAATAAAAAATAATAACAATAATGAATCCTGACAGTGTTTCTGCACAAGTTCCGGATATTGCTGATGGAGGTAGGTAAGTAGATATTTTATACAGACAATAATAAATGCTTATGTATTTTTAGCAAGTACGCATTATAACCTCTCTTTACTATTGTGCTAACCAAGTCATACGCGTTATAATCTCTCCATTATTGTGTGTTTAGCAAGTGTGCGCGTCATATCTTTAATAAATTTAAAAGCAAATTATATTTTAATATTACAATATCAATGCGTATGTACTGAAATTGAGCCTAATAAAAAAATATTATTATAATTAAAAAAAAAATGAAATACAATTCCTTCACTAATTAATCGAAAGGAACTCCATTCCATCCGGGTGTCCCTTGACACCTCTCAACTTTTTGGAACGAAGTTCCTTATCGTGCGTTGCGAAAGGGGGCTAGACGGAATGAATTAAGACCAAAAGTTGTAACGACACTTTCTGCTGTAGTTGTAAGCCGTGCGGCGTGCACGTTTTTCTCTGCCTTTCTCTCTCTGTCTCTCTCTTAGAAAGCAAGCCAGTTATTTTCGTTTCGTCTTTCTATTTCGCATTGAACAGTGTGGTGTCGCGACGATTATTTTTGTTGAGTGTATACAGGTTTTTCGTACTTAATAAATAATAATAACAATAATGAATCCTGACAGTATTTCTGCACAAGTTCCGGATATTGCTGATGGAGTTAGGTAAGTAGAGATTTTATATAGACAATAATAAATACTTATGTATTTTTAGCAAGTACGCATTATGACCTCTCTTTACTATTGTGCTAACCAAGTCATACGCGTTATAATCTCTCCATTATTGTGTGTTTAGCAAGTGTACGCGTCATAACTTTAATAAATTTAAAAGCAAATTATATTTTAATATTACAATATCAATGCGTATGTACTAAAATTGAGCCAACTGATTAAGTTTATATTACATTATATTTGTTAATAATAAAAAAAATATTATTATAACTTAAAAAAAATTATTACAATTCCTTCACTAATTAATCGAAAGGAACTTCGTTCCATCCGGGTGTCCATTGACACCTCTCAACTTTTTTTTTTATTTCTGTGTTTTCTTCAAATCTCGTCAAAAGAAGTTGTTCCAGTGAGTTATAAAACTTCAGAGTGAAGCCACTTCCACAATGGAATACAAATTGCTATTAGGTAAGTAGGGCTCCAGTACCCATTCATCATATTCATTAGCTTTGAAAAGTTTCTAATAATATCGGAAATGGATGTTTTTTCACCAACACCATTTCAAAGCAATAATTTACACGAATCATAAGAAAAAGCATGAGTGCTTCTACCGATTTCAGCGGAATGACTTTTTCGACCGTTCTTTCAGAATTCAAACAAGTAATTCTCTTTTGATTTTCGAAGAAAAGCCCCAACCAGGCGCAGGCATAAGCATGTCACTGCATATAAGTGAACGCTGATCGATTATCGATTTTCCATAAAGTTGTTCTTTGCTATGTTTTAATAGATTCCTGAACGAAAAATGTGTTTTATGAAAATGAGTTCTACATATGAAATAACATATTAAATTTTCATTCAACATGCTCGTTTGATATAGAGCCAATATTCACATTTCTCTATTAGCCGTTCCGACAAATTGGGTTTCCAGCTACGGAAGTTTTTGAGATTTTCATTTATTTCCAGACGCCTGAGATCGTCCTCAATTCAATTGAAATTGAGTGAGGAAATTAAAATACATCGAATGTAATAACTATTAGTTTACCTTTGAATAGAACTAATGAAAAAAACCCGGAAACAACGTTAAAATGAAGGTATATAGAATCTAAATTGAAACGAAAAGTCATTAAAGAAATGAAGATACCAATTTGTGAAAGGAGGCACTTTAAAATATATGAAATAAATAAAAACATCACCATTGTTAGGAAAATAGCTATTTCTTGAGACACCCAAGTAATATTGAGAAATCTCCAGGTATTTATTATATGCATATAGGCGAAGTAAGAATTTCGTTGAATTATATTCCCTTTTAATGATTTAATGATACAAGCAATTCATTACAGATCATTGTTCCAATATTCTGTTATAATTGTGCTTTTATTGCCTATTAATCCGTAATCTTTTCGGGGCCGGATGTAGTATGTTCATTGACATATATGGTATAGTTACAAGTTAAAATTTAAAACATTTCAATAAACACATATAATCCACAGAAACTATCTGGGCGATAGTTTGTATGTGGTGAAGTAATTAAAAATAAATAATTAAAATATATAAAAGGAATTTACTACTCAAACCTAAACTTATCTAACGAATCCATCCATCGAAAAAATTCAGTAGGTGATATAACGATTCAACATGTAACAAAAAATAAAAAAGTGATTTCACATATTATCATAAAAATCATCATCACAATCAAAACACGTAATCAGTTTATATATATATATATATATATATATATATATATATATATATATATATAATGTGAAATGCACAAAATTATAGATGCGACATCTATAAATTGCGGAGTGAAACTCAACAGAAGAAGAAAGAGATGTCGCATCTATAATTTTGTAGATATTACCAATCCGGTAATTCCTGCGCAGTACCTTTCGGAGAAGATGTTTTTTCTAGTCGGTGCAAGCCCGGCATGCGCAACGAGCGTATCCGTAGGGATTTTTTCTCTCGAGATTGAAACAAAAAGGATATTAGCACTCTGAGAGGTTTGTTTCAGGTTTGAGGAAGACCACACACCGTCCTGATGATTGGAAAACCATGAAACAGCTGTAGGCGGATGGTGGGCTCCCTTGAAGTTGAAACAAAAATATATTTCTCCTTTTATATATATATATATATATATATATATATTTACATATATATATATATATATATATATATATTATGTAATTATGATTGTAAAAAAAAATTGTTGTTAATTTATTCAGCGTTGGACGACAAATTGTTATGTAATAATGTTTTGTAAAAATAATTGTGATATGATAATAGCTTTTTGTTATGAAATATTGATAGATAATTATTTTCGCCCTGTATAATATATTGTAATGTTATAATAATTGCAAGCTAACGTCACTGTTTTCTCGTCACGTTGCTGCCAATTGTTATCACCCTTTTTTACCACGACTAAACTCAGTTGGTACGCCTTTCGTCTCAGATAACCGGTCCTGGCAATAGAGCCACTGCCCTGTCTTGATGTCAATTTCGATTCAGTGTTTATAAGTAAGATTGTAGATCATTGTGGAAAATAAACCAGAAAGTATCGAAAAACAATTATTTCCTTTATTCAGGCAAACTTATATTTACCTGGCCTACGATAGATAACTTATACTATAATCATTTGACAAATTTTCATAGACAATAATGAGAAACAGTGATGTATACAGTATACATAACCTCACTTTTTCATTGATGTTGGAAGAATTCTTTTATAGTTCAATACCAAGATAAAATAGAGTTCTTCAAATAAGATATGAGTTACGTTGTAAGTGATTCAGTTTGTGATGTGCACTAAAAAGTTTATACCTGGAGCTGGAACTGTCGCTGTTACAATACACGCCAAGAATCTGAAATCCTTTTTCAATCTACTGCTCTCAGGGACTCTCCATTACGAAAGGAACCATACAAATCTCAGAAATCAGCTTGGAAACAGTTTTATGTGGAGTACATAAAAGGTAATCTTGTTTTCTCCTATTTATTTTTGTCGAAATTCTCTTGAGGTTGAATTGGTTAGTTTCTTGTATGCGTGAAAATCTTGAAAAATTTGCTCCTAAAATTTGTACGTGGCGTCGTTTTCTAAAAATTTTTCAATCTCCTTCTGGTTTTGTGTTTTTCATCCCCTGGAAACCATTTCTGTTTTGTCCATTTTATTTGAATTTTCAAACTCGCGCACTTTGTTGTCACATTATCACTCTTTTGGGGTTATTTGAAAAAACTTATGAACTAAAATATTTTACCTTTCTTAAAAACTATATACAATATTTGATGATAATTGTCTTTGACATTTCACAGTTCTTATTTTTCCACAATTTCCAAACTTACATCTGACCATACTGTTCCCTGATTGGCTATTGTCATCAATAAGTTTGTTGTTGTCCCATTTTTAGTTAGATACAATTTCATATATGTACTGTATGTTTCAAGCTTATAATTTTGTTGCCCACATTTAATTCAGAATGATTTTGTGAATCTAGACTTTTTTGTTGTATTTTGAACAATTATAGGTTGTAATCATTTTGACAATGTGTGAAAATGATTGCATTATAGTATTTGCATATTTTTACCTATCAATATTATACAGAGGCTTCATAAAGGAAATAGAATTTCAAAAATATGTAAAAACAATATCTCATGAACTACTAACTATTAAGTAATTATTATTTTTGTGGGTTTTTTATGAAATTATTCCTTTTTTCCTTTCAAACTATATTACTGTTCCTTCATAACATAACAATATATATATATATATATATATATATATATATATATATATATATATATATATATATATGATGGCTTATCATCACGTACTAGTTTTTCGTTGGGTGCTGAATATGAACTTTTCATTCCCCATCATTCAACAACCAATCAGAACACATTATGCCGCCTAAGCTCGGAAGCTAAAGGGTTTTCAAGCGGAATGTATCTTGGCGCCTGTTCTATGTTATACCACTATGGTCAGTTTTCTATAAGTATTGGAAACTAGCTTCTCACAGCTATTTTATAATTCAACAGAAATCATTAACTACTTACCAGAAACTGGCTGACAACGTATGAATAACTAGTGACTAGTGGTTCAATCACTGGAAAACATTTGGTACTTACCGAAAGCATCTACAAAATAAGGTATTGCTTATAACTAGCCATTCAAAATCTTTAATGCTACAAGATAGTGATACTTCTCCGTAAATGATCTCCTTAATAATGTCAACTATCTGACACTAGCACAGGACAAATAAGGAGCTCACTGTTCACTAACTGGAACGTGGTTCTTCTTTTGTCACAAGCTAGCTCACGATACGATAATTGCTTGATTACTAGACTTATTAGCTAACTTATAGAAGAGGGTTGGCTAACTATTAATTCAAGGCTGGGACTGGGAGATAGCTGCTCACTTATGTTTGTCCTCAAACTAATTATAACAAGATATTTAGAGATTCAGTGACAAGTAACTTGGGTGGTTGATTAATCATAAGGAATTACTCATTTATGGCAAGGAAAGAACTTAATCATGGGGGATTACTAAAAATAACTCAATAATGGCAAATAATTCATTTTAGCAACCTCACTTTACTTGTGGCAAGTTATTTGTGGCAAGTTAGTTGGAGAGCTGTCCCATATAGAATAATGTTTTGTTCTCTCTGTGTTTGATTTTCAATGTTTCCTTCATTGTCTCTTAAAATTTTCAGAATCATGCTACTTTTAGTTCTCTATATATAGTTCGCGTTAACGTGGGCCCCTAGACTGATCTTCTAGTACGTCACTATGGTACCTCTTTGCTGAAATATTCTTATTGGATGATCAAATCATCGGACTCGTCTTTTACTTCGAATTACTGGATTTTGTAAAAAAAACGTTGATTTTTCATGTATAACATTTTCTAATTTCATTATCCTGCAAATTTCAAGTTGATGTGATTGGTGAGACAAATTCAAGCAAGTCTTGAACCAAATTATTGAAAAAAACACCCGTTGATGCTTAACTGCGGAAGTGGATATAAATGCGAAAACGGATATTTCCGAAAACGCTTACCTCAGCCGGACTGACAGCATATAAGTGGCCGAATGGTCGCTGCAGTGACAGTGACAATTGGGGATAATTGGCGTGCTAATGAGATTATTCCAGTGAAACTCCAGAAATTAATTAAATTTGTAGGGACAAGGCTTTTGCGAGAATTCGAACCAGATGAAAAATTCAAATAGCTTCAAATAGAGTTGAGAAATCAATCTGCAAACGGAATAGAGCTTTTTAATAGTTTTTTTTTAAATGAAATGTCAATATTATATGAATACAAGAAACGCCTGAGAAAATCGACGTCTGTACGTTCATTATAAGCTGAATTATTCAACTTGATCAGACTCCAGATTTTCAGGAAATTTTATTTATGCTTTTGTGTTTTATATTTCTGATGAATTATTCATAGAATGGCAACGATAAGAACTGCATGATGATATTACGTAACATCAATTTCATGTCAAAAATCTAATCATTTCAGTAATTTGTTATGTTAATGTCATAATTTTTTCTGAAAATTTTCCAATGTTCTTATGGAAAAATTGAATAACATATCTTGTGTCTATCTTTTCACTGAAGAATGGTTGAATTTCTGACGCGAAGTTGATGCCGAATGTTTTCTCAAAGATCTATTCAGTGCATTTCTATGAATAATTTCTCGGGATATTAGTGAATATTTCCAAATAGCTTATCAGCAATTAGTTTTTTTTTCTGGAAATCTAGATTCAGATAGACATAATTTTTACAAAAAGGAAATTATAAGGTGAATATTCATTTATTTCTGAACAGGTAAACTCGAATTATATATTACTTATGAATTACACAAATAAAAATATATAACTAATATTTCTCACTTTTTATATACAGGGTGTGAACTAACTTGTTGCCCTACCGCTAACAGTTGAAAGTCCATAAAAAAGATTTTCCCTTATAATAATCACGAAAAGTCCTTGATGAACCAAAATATCATGGGTAAATATCTGTTATCACACATGCACTCGAATAGGGGGAAAAACACTTTTCTTACGTGTTTTGCCCTGAACACGAATCCGAAGAATGCGGCGATCTATCGTTTCAGAGTTACATCGCTTTTTCCGAAATAAATTTCGGTACCGTTTTCTCGCACAGAACTCACTCAAAATGCTCCTTCTTTTACCAGCATAAACAATACACCCTAAATCACTTATTTTCGGTACAACTTGCAAAAATATCGTCGTTTCTATCGAAAAGATCCTCCTTTTACACAGCCCGATTCATTTATTACCAACATGAAAAATTAAAAGTTAAAATGTCATCTGTCAAAAAATCATTTGCAACTTGTAAGAAGGAGGATTTTTTCGATAAAACGACGATATTTTGTGCAAAGTTGTGCCGAAAATAAGTGATTCAGGTGTATTGTTTATGCTGGTAAAAAAAGGAGGCATTTTGAGTGAGTTCTGTGCGAGAAAACGGTACTTGAAATTTATTTGGGAAAAAGCGATGTAACTCTGAAACGGTATGAGACCGCCGCATTTTTCTTCCGGATTCGTGTTCAGGAGGCAAAAACACGTAAGAAAAGTGTTTTCCCCATATTCGGAGTGCATGTGTGATGTAACTAGATATTTACCCTGTCATGTTAAGCAATCTTTTTAATTTGTTTTATACAGTGTGACCCATTTAAAATGGAACTACCCCTGTAGAATACGCATTTTTCAATCAATCTCAAAAATACTTTCTTTTAATATTGAGCATCAAAACTGTATCTTGAACAAATTTTTATAACTTTAGTTTCATTTCCAAGGCTATGTTTTTTTTTCTTTAGTCAAAACGGCAAAAATTTATAAGCCAATTTTTGTTTCCAAGTTTGACTACACCACTGGATTTGTAGTCATTATAAATAAAACCATCAAAATTTCATAAAAAAATATTGGTTAACAACGAAGTTACAACAATTTCAATTTTGGAAACAAAGTATTTGATTATAATTTTTATTTAGATTATAGACATATTTAAAATCTGGCAACACCGTCGATACGAAGTAGAACACCAGTGAATTTGTACAGTAAAATCCGAAGTCAATATAGACTAGGAGGAATCGGCGCATGAGTACCGAAACTATTCCACCTCAATTTTTTATGCGATCCTCTTCAAATTGCCCTACTGATGATACAAATGCATGTTGCCATGGGGCAACCCGTGCCATATTGTTTAAACTGAAATTGTTTAAACAATTGCAAGGAATTGTTATTTTTTAACCGGACAAATTTTTTTTATATTTTTTATCAAAATACAAATAAAAAAGGTCCTATGACTTTTCACGATAAAAATAATATTTTTAGAGATATGAATTTTGAAAGGTTAAAAAAATCTCATATTTGGGTACTTTTGACCCATGAAAAATATATAAAAAATAAAATCGAAATAATTTTTTTAAAATTCTTTATACAATAGTTAATAACATTCTTAATAGAGATTTAAAAAAATTCATTGATTATACCTGTTTTTAATTATCAATTTCGCGCTCACAAGTATGCATCGCTTACCTTTTAAGTATCGCCGTCTCTCTCTGACTCATACGCTGCATCGGCCTCTCTGTTTCCTGAATCATTATTTATCATTTATCTTAAAAACTATTAACTTTTTTAAGATTGTTAAAGAGAGCAATGTTATTAACAATTAAATTGTCTACAATTTGTTTTTGACAAATTTTTTCTGGAATCAATTTTACAAACGTTATTTAAGCATGAATCGGAACATGTAATTAAAATTTTACCTGCTTTACACGCATTTACGGGTTGTGATACGACTAGTAAAATTGGCACACAAAAAAAAGCTTTAGAACTGATACAAATAAAAGAAAATCGTGATGTCTTAGTCCCTCTTGGCAATGGCTTAGAATTAAGTACTAAGGAGTTGAAAGGCTTAGAAACATTGTATTTAAATATTTTGGGTAAAAAGGTAACTCCGCGGATGAAGCTGGACAAATTATTTTTCTCGTTGCTTTGGAACTAATATTAATTTATCGAAAATTCCGTGCACATCAGATGCCTTGCATTTGCATGCACTTAGAGCTTCTGCTCAAACATACATTTGGAAAAAGCGTTGAATCCCCAATATAAAACATTAGATTTTACGAATTTCGGATACAAACTGGAGAATAGTACTTTGCTACCTTTATTTATGAACAAAAGCCCATTTCCAACTGATCTTAAAAACCGTGCAATTGTAAGAAAGCCTGTAAAACCAAAGCTTGTTACTGTAAAAAAAAAAAATATTAGTTGCATACTTCTATGTGGCTGTGATTCAGAAGACTGTAAGAATATAATATATAAAATGATATTGATAATAAATAAATACCTTTTTTTTAAATCTTGTTTTATTATTTCATACTTCTACATCTATAACCTTCGTTTGAAGAAGTTATTCAATGTAATTACTTTCTGTTTTAATGACAAAAAAATTATATAAACTGATAAAAAAGTAATTTTAATTACATGTTCCGATTCATGCTTAAATAACGTTTGTAAAATTGATTCCAGAAAAAAATTTGTCAAAAACAAATTGTAGACAATTTAATTGTTAATAACATTGCTCTTTAACAATCTTAAAAGTTAATAGTTTTAAGATAAATGATAAATAATGATTCAGGAAACAGAGAGGCCAATGCAGCGCATGAGTCAGAGAGAGACGGCGATACTTAAAGGTAAGCGATGCATACTTGTGAGCGGGGAAATTGATAATTAAAAACAGGTATAATCAATGAAATTTTTTAAATCTCTATTAAGAATGTTATTAACTGTTGTATAAAGAATTAAAAATATTATTTCGTTTTTTTTTATATTTTTCATGGGTAAAAGTCCCAAATATGAGATTTTTGAACCTTTAAAATTCATATCTCAAAAAATATCAACTTTATCGTGAAAGTCATAGGACCTTTTATTTATATTTTGATAAAGAATATAAAAAAATTGTCCGGTTGAAAATAACAATTCCTTGCAATTGTTTAAACAATTTCGGTTTTAAAAACAATATGAGGGATTGCCCCAGGCAACATGCATTGTACATCAGTAGGGCAATTTAAGAGGAGCATAAAAAAGTGAGGTGGAATAGTTTTCGATACTCATGCGCCGATTCCTCCTAGTCTAATAGCTCATTCCGTTCTACAGTTATAACTCCTGAAAGTATGGTAATGTGAGCGATTTGTGGTGGAAGCGATTTTGTAATAAAAATCTGACTAGGGCACTGGATTTGTAAATTATATTCCCTTAAAATCATTTATTCAAGTGTAGGTTATAAGTGTATTCGAATTTATTTTCTTTCAAGTTATACAGTAGTACATTCTTCCATAGCCGATAAAAACGAAATGAACAGAAACAAGTTTTAAAGTATTTATTCAAAATAAAACGTCATTAAGCAAAAACTAAAACTAAAATAAACATTACTGTAGAATTAAATATTTGAATTTTTGTGGCTTCTGCCAAACCTCCATTTAGTTCGACACATTTATCGTATCTCTTCCGAATATTTTTTACACTATTTCTTATTTGTTGAAGTGTAATTTCAGCACAAATCCAGTGGCGTAGTCAGATTTTTATTACAAAATCCTTCAACCTCAAATCGCTCAATACCATACTTTCAGGAGTTATAACTGTAGAACGGAATGAGCTATTGACTTTTCACTGTACAAGTTCACTGGTGATCTGATTTGTATCGGCAGTGTTGCCAGATTTTTAATGTCTATAATCTAAATAAAAATTATAATCAAATACTTTGTTTCCAAAATTGAAGTTATTGTAACTTCGTTGTTAACCAATATTTTTTTATGAAATTTTGATGGTTTCTATTTATAGCGACTTCAAATCCAGTGGTGTAGTCAAATTTGAAAACAAAAATTGCTTATTAAACTTTTGCCGTTTTTGACAAAGAAAAACCATAGAGTGCCTTGGAAATGAAACTAAAGTTATGAAAATTTGTGTCAAAATAGAGTTTTTGATGCTCAATATTAATTTTTTTTTGAGGTTTATTGGAAAATGCGTATTCTACAGGGTGGTTCCATTTTAAATGGGTCACACTGTATATTCATTGTCCAAGAACTTTATTCTGAATGTCTTGTTTTTTATACTGCAGAGTCCTGAAGATGAAATGATAAAGTTTCGACACGTCGACAATTCAATATTTTGTTTTTCTTCATCATTCCGACCGAACTCCCGCCAATTCCACACTTGAACTCATACCAGCAGTCACTATTCTACTAAGACAAAAATAATATTACCTACCAAAATTTCGATTAGATTTTGCGTAAATTGGCAATATGCCGTTCGATAGCATTTACGTACTGCCTCCTGAAGACGAATCCGAAGTCAATACGCGGCTCTCTCGAATACTTTGGGAATATGAACGATGTAGTGTACTGTATAAAACTCATCGCTAGGAAGAATTTTAATTGATAGAAACAAAAT
Organism: Gonioctena quinquepunctata; assembly: GCA_018342105.1. Lineage (NCBI taxonomy): Eukaryota > Metazoa > Arthropoda > Insecta > Coleoptera > Chrysomelidae > Gonioctena > Gonioctena quinquepunctata. Next base: position 74,938 of record JAFIRS010002071.1, on the reverse strand, counting down.
TATATAAGATCAAATTATAACTGGAATCTGTCCGAGGACCATTATAATAATACCTTTCGAAGTATCACAGCCGGAAAAAATCAAGAATAACCATCGCGAGGGGAAGACTAATTGAAAATAATCATTTATTAAAGACACCTTCTACTAAATCATAATAAATTATGAAGTTGAAAGCCTCACCACTTATTGAGCCAATTATTAACAGAGTAATATTGCATTAAAAATGTCAGACTTGACTGAATCTTTGCGGGGGTAGACCATAAAATTGGTTTTCCATCTTTCGTTATTTCCAAACTCAATATATCAGGACGTCATTAATGCACTTTCATACACCCCAGACGGCTATAAAAATTAATGTGCACATAAATAAAGGGTAAAAATATCCAAGCAATAAACATACTTGTTTTGGGAACTTTGATCTCCCACAATGCTTTACCAGGGGAGAGTTTACTATGTGGAATAAATTTTCCGCAATACCGTAATATACGATTTCTAATGTGTTTGGATGTGGGATGGTGTCTATAGTAGACCTGCACAAAATATAACAAATATGCGCAATGGAGAATCAATTAGTCAACTGGACCACTGTACTGTTCCCCTTCCTGCACTCTTTGTTTCGAGCACATTTACGTGCCAGGACGTCTCGCAGTCTTCAAAAGTACTCACTCGCATTAGTAGTAAGCTCATTAAGATTGAAAATGACAGAAGTTCTTGCGAATTCTGAAATGGTCTCGTTCACAAAGGAAGAAAATAAACAAATTGTAAAGTGGTATTTTGGGGGTCACTCGTTTCAAGATACAATACATTTGTTCATTGTTGCATTTGAAAATGGGCCAATTCCGTCACAGTCCGCTATTAGTTGAATTATTGAAAAGTTTGAGAAATGTGGATGTGTTCAGAACTACCAGAAATGTCTTTGAACCACGTGTAAAGCCAATTAATGAAGACAATAAGTGTATGTGCCGCTGTTGAAGCCAGTGAACCTTGTACGAGCCGACAAATCGCAGAACAAATCAATATGAATGTCAGAACTGTTCGGTATGTTTTAAAATGAATGGATACCATTGTTACAAAGTACAAACAATGCAGGAAATTTTTCCCGAGGACCTCATTAGACATTAGACGAGTCATCGTCAAACACAATCCATCCGTTGTACGATATTGGTCTCGGGAAAATCGATATCTGAGTATTCCTGTGCGTACTCAATACCCACAAAAACTCAATATTTGGACAAGAATGTTTGGAGACTATATCAAAGGGCTCTTCTTTATCGATGGTAACCTGAACGCTGTCAAATATCTACAACTCTTTCAAAATCAAATTATTCCGACAGTTCAGCTACTTCCGATTAATTTTGGGGACATTTAGTTTCAAGAGGATCACAATGCAGTGACACAATTTCTCCAAACTACGTTTCCTGATTGTATAATATCTACACGTGTTACGATATTGTGCCCCCCCCCAGATTACCAGATTGATCTCCAAGTGATTTCTTTTTCTGGAGATATCTGAAAGAATCCGGTTGTCGACATGAATTTCAGAGAGCTACAAATCTTGATGAATTAAGGGGGACAATTATCCAACATTACGCCAAATCTACTCAGCGATATGATTGACAGATTTGGTTATTCTTTGGCACAACGAGATGTTTTATTTGAACCTTCATTACATTAGATTCGTAGTTTTTTGTTTTGAGTTAAATTTTAGTTTATTTTTCAGAAGTTACCATTATGCTTTTTAATTCGTAGAATGAAAATTTCGAGTGTCTTTTTCACAAGTTACGTTATGGTTTTAATTCGTAGAATGTAAGTATTTCATTCTCCAAGCCGTTATGGCAAAAAAGAACCACAACACTTATTTTCAAAAGATAAATTATTTGTTACATTTATTGCAGCAACTAATTTCTCGCATGCAATGGAACGTCGTAGAGTGTATTTCCTGATGAGCCAGACACATCCACATTAAAATTTTCATACTGACTGGACTGAGTCTACGAATCCTAAACTAGCTAAGGAGTGGGAAAAAATCAAGTGTGGTTCAGTTCACTAATAGATTCTCCTCGCGCATATTTGTTATATTTTGTGCTGGTCGACTATAGACACAACACATTGAAAATCGTATATTGCGGCGAATTTTTTCCACATCTGTATAAGAAAAATACCAACAACAGAATATAATTAGTATCAGAATTCGAATTGAACTCTTTAAAGTACCAGTAGCTATTTAAAATTGAATCTTTTGTGCACGATTATATACAGCTGAAAATGTAACAAATCATTCAGACATTAAATCTTTAGAAGTTAAACAGATCTTAACTCTTGTGCGCGTCCAAAGTCAGCAAATATGTATTTGATAAATTGAACTAGTGTGAATCGCCATTCATTCAAAATGAATATATTGTGAATCAAGTGAAAAATAAAATAAACCTTCTTAGTCTCAATAACTAAGCTCCTAAACTAATGTAAGTAACTGATTTTGAGTCGGCGCCAAACAAACAAGCAAATGAACTAGGTATGGCGTAAAATGATGGCATCGAGTTGGTCGGTGACATTCTGATAATTTTTTTGAAGTAATTGAATGATCTTCGTTGATTGTTTGTTTGGCGCCGACTCAAAATTAGTTACTTACGTTAGTTTAGGAGCTTAGTTATTGAGACTAAAGAAGGTTTATTTTATTTTTTACTTTCAGTTCCGTATTTCGTCGGTTTAATTTTTTGTTAAAAAGTTTTTATTTTTCAATTTTTTGTGGCTGAAATCTACTAATTACTAACTGCTTGTTTTTTGATTACTTCCAAAATACTTACTTACCCACCTTACTTCATCTAGTACCAGTTAAATAATATGATTATCTACTTTTACTATTTGTTGTAATATAAATTAGTTTAGTTGTTCTGGTTAGTTTATTCCATTACTTTGTATATCATTCCATTCTCTCATAGAATACAATGATTGTGATAATGACACTAGCGATCTGTCATTGTCAACTACATATGTGTGCCAATGTTCACAAGTGAAAAATCAATTATCCTCTATTTTACTACCCGTGAGGGTGGATAATTCCATTCGAAATCGAAATGAGGTATACCCTATCTGATAAAAGGAAAATCATCCAAATCGAAGATCCCAGTACAAAGTTATGCCTGATAGAATCGGTTAACGGACCAGAATTCAGAGGGTGAGTGATCAATATCCTTCATTTTGCTACCCTTAGGGGTGGATTTCATCGTTTAAATTCGAATGGGACCAACTTCGGAGTACATCCTATACATTGAAAAAAGAATTATCGGAATCGGACACCTCAGTAAGAAGTTATGCGTGATCATACATAGAAAAAAAAATATAAAAAAATATACGAGTCGACTAGAGAACCTCCTCCTTTTTGGTTTCGTCGGTTAATAAAATATAATACAAGTATGACTCAATCGGTAATACTAAAAAAACTTTTTAACAAAAATTTAAACCGACGAAAAAAAAAACTGAAAAGCCAAAATTATTATGAACCTTTTTAGTCTTAATAACTTAACTCCAAAACTAATGAAACTGATTTGGAGTCGGTTAGGGAGTAAACATTCAGTGGGTGAACCAATAGTCATCCCCCATTATCCTACTCTTAGGAGTGGATTTTTGTTTCAAATCCAAATGGGACCAACTTCGAGGCAAACCCTATCCATTAAAAAAAGAATAATCAAAATCGGACAACTCTGTAAAAAGTAATGCGTGATCACACATAAAAAAATATATATACGCATCGACTAGAGAACCTCCTCCGTTTTTTTCGTCAGTTAATGGACATTTATTCCACGAAATTTAAAGCTTTAATCAAAGTCGGACCATAAATTACCAGTGCGGTTATTAATATCCTGAGATTACGCTAAACCAGTAGTGCCAAACGACAGACAGACAGGCAGATAGATTCCAGCATGGTAGCAGCAAGAGCATTAAATTCGATGGTATGGAATTTTATCTGGCAATTGATTTTGGTAATGACATACTAAATAACTAAATGAATGCATGGACATTAATTCATTATTCCCTTTGACGAACTTCATTATGTGTGTTCATCTTGACTATTCAATATAATTTATGAAGACTTATCAATACGTTTTTATAATTGGATCATGTTTTTCGGTAGTAATTATTCAAGAGATTAGAATAGTACACGAAGTTAACAACTCACACAAAAATTAAAACCGAATAAAGGCTGGGAGCTAAGCCTCTCAATTAAGTTTTTAAGTTATATTTTCCAAGTGAAATAGAACTCTTCATATAGTTCCCACTATAACTTACCACTTCAATTTGGTAAGGACAACCAATATCATTTTCCAGTGCTTTTTTTGACTACTGAAAACACTCGAAATTCGCATTTATTCAACTACAGCATCACACACCTGTTTAACGCTGGTAAAAGACTGTCTGTCTGTAATCAAATCTTCGACCAACGTAAAATTTGGCAGGTGTTCATAGTTATCATGACAATGCATTATGGAATTTTCGTTAGAGAAAAAGCAAAATGGCGGCTCCAAGATGGCCGACGATCTCTGTGATTATGGTCCGATTCTATTCAAAATTGGTATGTAGGGGGTTTTCGGGGTCGGAAATTATGAATTTATTGTCGAAATTTATAAATACAAGATGGCGGTTCCAAGAGGGTTTACAAGTTTTGTGATTATGGGACGTTTCTATTCAAAATTCACAAATTCAAGATGGCGGACGAGTTTTGTAATCATGGTTCGATTCTTTTCAAAATTGTTATGTGTGGGTTTTCGGGGTTGAAGATTATATCATTATTTTGTCAAAATTCATAGGTTCAAGATGTCCGCTCCAAGATGGTGGACAAGTTTTGTGATAATGGACCGTTTCTATTCAAAATTGGTAAGTCGGGTTTTTTGGGGTCGGAGATTATGAATTTAGTCGAAGATTATTGATTTTTTGTCAGAATTCATAAATTGAGGATAGCAGCTCCAGGATGGCGGACGAGTTGATCATTAGATGGTCTCCTCATTGAAGAACTAGATAGCTCAGAACTTACAGGAAAAAGGCCCCATAATGACGATGCATTAACAAAAATGCATAGATTAAGGCGTACTTACTAAAAAGCACAAAATGAAATAATTAATGAAAAAAATCTTTTTAAAGACAAGCTTTTAAGTAAAAAATAATTGCTTTGTATGTTGCGACGTAGGTTATTCCGTGAGTTATAGATTCAAAAACATGTCGCTTTTGTATTTGAACTGAAATCTTTGCGCGACAAGCTCTTAAATCTATACCTCACGGAATGACCTACGTCACACATTCAAAGCAATTATTTTTCACTTCTTATCGCATTTGAATTAAATCTTGTCTTTGTTTTCTCATTAATTATTTTATTTTTACGATATTGCCCGTCTTTTCTTGACCGATATTGTGACATAATGAAAATTGTCCTTTTGTCGACATATGCTCACTTATCCAGAGACTAATAAGAAATTGAGTTACGACATGGCTGCCATTTTCCCATTACCACAGCTACCTTATATTTAATAATGAAAAATTTGTGTTGTATTCCACATCATATAATATACTGAAAAAAAAGTGGACAATTTTGAGGGGTTGAGAAGGCTGGCAGGCAATCCTGAAGCTGTTTTACTTTGTGTATAGTATTTATTGAATTATAACAACAGGGCTGAATTATTTGAAGAACTATTCATCACACTAATTGAGAAATGCAATGGAAAAATATCTCCTAATTTCTTTGATTTTTCCTAACAAGAAATAGGAAATGAGAAGTTCAAAATACGGACGGAACAGTTTGGTGTTTGGTAGTAAAACAAACTTCAGGGTACTGATTTTTGATAATTTTGAGATGGATATAAGGATATTTGAATAATCGTTATTTGTGTTTCGATTTTGATTATGATACTTCTCCTACCTGGAATGGCTGCTGTCAATGGCCAGTTCTCAACATGCCATGTCGATATTTTCTACTTCAAGTGCGAATTTAAAAACTGTGTTACTTGAAAATGATTTTTTGATCATTGTGGTTTGTACAGTGCTTTTTTTTCTGAAGGTGAAGGAAATCCTTCATGGACACCTTGCTGTAGCAAGGTAGTGTGGGATCCAGGGCTCCGCACTTGCACAGTATGTGTGATAATGCTTCTGGTTCCTTACCGCAAAATCTGCATGTTAGGTCGCCATTGAACACTCCCATTTTATTAAGGTGCTCATTTACTGGCGCATGTCCAGTCATTAGTCCCGTAATTATTTTCAGTTGCTCCCTGTTCAGAGTAAGCAGGTCTGCTGGTTTTTTTCGGCACGCGCCTTTGATGTACTTTTTCCCGTGTCTGTTTCCTGGGATATCATTCCAGCGTTGTTCGTGCTTTTTCTGGATTCCTAACCGTGTTTCTTCCATCAGGGTTGTATGTATCATCCTGTTTCTTAGCATTGAGTCTATCCAGGCCACGCAAGGTTCCCCGATTCCTCTCCGAGACCTGGTGATTGAATCTATAGAGGTGTTAAAAGCTCCTTCTATATCTAGAAAGGCCGCTATTAGTACCCCTTTATTTTTCAGCGTGTTTTCCACTTTCTCTACCAGTGCTGTTTCTGTTGGGCTGCCGGTCCTGTATTAATATTGTTGAGTGCTTTGAGATATGCTGACTTTATCCACTGGTTCTGACTTCAACTACCAGTATCACACTTGATTGAACATCTTACCTTCATTTTAAATTCCGCATTGAACTCGGGTACCTTCCCTTCTGAATGGAAACATGCAGTGATGCCCAAATGTAATCTTCCTACTGATCTTTCTGACTTGAGATCTATAAGTATTCTGCCTTCCCTCTCCAAAGCCCTAGAAATATTCATCAAAGACCAAATGATAGGTTTCATATACGCCAATCAAATAATAACCCTCGTACAATCTGGCTTTTGGAACGGGTATAGTACAACTGCACTAATGGCAATCACGGGTGATCTTTTCAAGGCAGCGGACCGAGGGCAAACATCGTGTTTGGTATTATCAGATTATAGCAAAGCATTCGAAACATTAGACCACTCCTCACTCTACTCCAAGCTCAGATACTTTGGTTTTTCTAACGGGGCCGTAGATCTCATATTTAACTATCTAACCAATCGTACCCAACGTGTTGTTTTGGATGGCATCGAGTCAGATTCGTTGAATGTGAATTTCGGTGTTCCCCAGGGTTCCATTTTAGGACCTCTTCTCTTCTCTATATATATTTCCGATTTCCATGAAATCATTGAAAATGCAAGAATACATCACTTCGCCGATGATACCCAACTCTATATTTCTTTCAATAGTCTTTATCTCACCGGTGCTCAAAATTATATGAATAATGATTTGAATAACTCAAATGACTTTTCCAAAGCTCATAACTGACGTTTGAATTATAAGCAGTCACAGGTTATGCTTTTTGGCTCCGCAAAGAAATTGGAGGAAGTTCGTGAGGAACTGATAATTAATATTGGAAACGATATAATCCCTATAGTTATTGAAGTCAAAATTCTGGGACTATGGATTGACACCCCTCTAAGATTCTTAAAACACGTTAGCCATCTATGTCAAGCATCTAACAATGTACTAAGGCAATTATTTCCAAATAGATATCCACTTTCTAAGCACCTGAAGCTCACCTTATATGAAATCTTGATTACGTCAACGTTGTCTTAGTGTGATAGTATCTATGGACCTGTCCTTAGTTACGACCAAAATCGCCTTCAGAGAATACAAAACTCTTGTATACGATTCTCCTACGGTATCCGCAAATTTGACCATATTAGTGCTGCACTGGAAGACTCTGGCTTCGGACTCTTCACATACTCTCATTCAAACACAGAATACTTGGAGCCAAAGCTCCAAAATATTCGTTCGAAAGGCTAAACATGTTTTCGTCTATAAACAACCTCAGAACACGCCATAGACACTTACTTGTTATCCCCCCCCCACTCCTCTGCAATCTTTACCAGAAGTTATTCATATAATGCCGCCAAATTGTACAATCAGCTACCCAATGATTTTAGGTCTTACACGCTATCCAATTTCAATAAAAGGCTGAAACTTTTACTAAGAGATACTCAGTTCTCTTTAAGACGTTGATGACTGCTACCCAATTCTGGATGTTCTTGTTGAATTTACTATAATGTTTTTCCATTGTTGTTCAATTAGGTAACTCATTGATCTATCTTCATTTCAAATATTATATATAAATTTAGAGTTTTTATTTTTATTATATTTTTATTTTATTTTTTCTTCATAGTTAAGTTGAAAAACAGCTCTTGCCTTTCATCATTTTCAACTCTGTGTATTATTCCTTGCCACTATGTAACTTTCTTTTATTTTTAACTAAAATGATGAATAAAGCCGCTTTATTATTATTATTAATGTAACGAGGTTTGTTTGTTACCATAGGTGTAAAAGTTATTGCAGAGGCAAAATTTAAATATATTTCGCCGGTAGCCTGCAACGAATAAGGATTATCAGACCTTTTCTGAAAAAATCAGTTCAGAATTCCACATATTGAACATAAACGTAAGGCGGACAGTGGTTACCATAATATGGTTGAATTTGCCAATTCTTTTTTGGAAGTTTTTTTCTTCAAACCTTTAACCCCACTGTACTCGTTATAAAATGGCATTTATATACTCGTCACTCACGGAAGTACAACGAGTTAGTACACACCCTTTTAAGCTAAGAGAGATTCGGTGGCGTAGTGGTTAAATATTCTCTCGCTAACGCGTGAGCGTGAGTTTTCAGTGGAATGAGCTCGCATATGAGTACCTGGAGGGAACTCCACGAATAAAGGGGTTGAAGCGTAGTGCTGGCCACACTACCTTTCCAGAATACCGTTCGGTTCGAAACGTAGGAGCTTTACCTGCTATATCCCAAAGGTGATATATGAGACCAAATATTCCGACCGAATGGAATGAAATTTGCTAGAAAAAAGTTTGTATCAATACATCGGCTGAGTTCAAGGATGGGCCAAAGCAAAATATAATATATTTTGTTAGATATTTTGAGTTTCACAACCTTCATTTGAATAATTTTTCCTAAGAAAAAACATAAAATTGCAGTAAAATTCAGTTGATGTTCTCAATGAACTCTTGTTTCTTGTTTTCTGGAATGCTCCTTTTATTTGTTCATTCATGGATGTTATTTGACAAACGTTTATTTCATTTGACACACATAACTTATCTTTTTTTTTTTCTAGAATATAATATCATGAAAAGATCCAAACGAACAAGTCATGTCAGATCAGAACGACCATCCATTTGTCTGCAATAGTTTATGAAATCTGCCATTTCCGATTAGACGTGCCATCGGATTTACTTGATTTACGCAAACACAGTAATGCATTAGTTATTTTTATTTCAATACTCCAATACAGTCAAATATTCTTGGATACGGCCTTCTGTAGAATCACAGAAAATTCCCCAGCCAAAGAGAGTTGCCATACGAATGTTGGAGCTGTAAAGAGATAGGTAATCCAATTAGGTACAGTACTTTCCATTTCAACTCGAAATAAGAAAATTGGCTGCGAATGGAAGTAACAGAGATCGTGCGAAGTTTTCGCTTCCAACTTGAGTGGGCTTTGATGAAAGAAATGATATAATAATTTATTCGCTCCTACGTGACCGAAAGCTAAACCCTTTTCGGTGAAATTGGTAGCTTAAGAGATGCGTTTCATTCTGTTCCACTTTTCATAGATATTTCAGAATCTAGAAATACTTTTTTTTTCGTGGATTTTCATTCATCTCACTGATGGAGTTTGAAATGAAGTAATTTCGAGCTTTTATTCAAATGCGCTAGAAAGTAAAAAATAATTGCTTTGGATGTGGGACGTATTTTATTCCGTGAGTTATAGATTCAAGAGCTTGTCACGCAAAGTTTTCAGTTCGAATACAAAAGCGACAAGCTTTTGAATCTATTACTCACGGAATAACCTACGTTACACATCCAAAGCAATTATTTTTAACTCTTTAGCGCATTCGAATGAAACCTTGTCTTTTAAAAGGTTTTTTATTAATTATTTTATTTTGTGCTTCTTAGTGAGTACGCCTTAATCTATGCATTTTTGTTACAGCCTTGAGGCCTTTTTTCTGTAAGTTCTGAGCTATCTAGTTCTTCAATGAGTAGACCATCTAAAGATTAAATCGTTCGCCATCCTGGAGCTGCCATCTTCAATTTATGAATTTTGACGAAAAAACAATAATCTTCGACTAAATTCATAATCTCCGACCCCAAAAACCCCGACATACCAATTTTGAATAGAAAGGTCCTAATCACAAAACTCGCCAACCATCTTGGAGCCCAATTTGAAATTATGAATTTTGACAATAATTGATAATCTCCGACCCCAAAACTTCCCACATACCAATCCAAAAATCCAAAAATATATATTTTTCAACTAAAATACATTGCAAACTAAAACTAATATGTACATATTATCACATTGTTGGTCCTTCTGATTCTCTTCTTGTAGGAGAGGAAGGAGGGGACTACAGCTCTTTTGTTTGGGGACTTTTGACTGCCCTCTTGCCCTCCTATGGGGGCGAAGTGGCAGCCCCCGCTGTTGTTCGCAGGTGAGCTTTTTTAGCATACTAGCTTATGTTTGTCTAGAAAATTATTGGAACGAAGTTCCTTATCGCGCGTTGCGAAAGGGGGCTAGACGGAATAAATTAAGACCAAAAGTTGTAACGACACTTTTTGCTATAGTGGTAAGCCGTGCGGCGTGCTCGTGTTTCTCTGTCTTTCTCTCTCTCTCTCTCTCATAGAAAGCAAGCCAGTTATTTTCGTTTCGTCTTTCTATTTCGCATTGAACAGTGTGGTGTCGCGACGATTATTTTTGTTGAGTGTATACAGGTTTTTTGTACAAAATAAATAATAAAAAATAATAACAATAATGAATCCTGACAGTGTTTCTGCACAAGTTCCGGATATTGCTGATGGAGTTAGGTAGGTAGAGATTTTATACAGACAATAATAAATGCTTATGTATTTTTAGCAAGTACGCATTATAACCTCTCTTTACTATTGTGCTTACCAAGTCATACGCGTTATAATCTCTCCATTATTGTGTGTTTAGCAAGTGTACGCGTCATAACTTCAATAAATTCAAAAGCAAATTATATTTTAATATTACAATATCAATGCGTATGTACTGAAATTGAGCCTACTGATTAAGTTTATATTACATTATATTTGTTAATAATAATAAAAATATTATTATGACTTAAAAAAAAAAATTATTACAATTCCTTCACTGATCAATCGAAAGGAACTTCGTTCCATCCGGGTGTCCCTTGACACCTCTCAACTTTTTATTTTATTTAAAACGCCTCCTGACACCGCTTATGCGTTTATGAGCTTTTGTTTTTGTTATTCGATAATGCTGGTCTCGTGCTTTCCTCGTATATAATTAATTACTCGCGCTTTATACTGGGAAAAGATAAAATGAAAAACCCAGTTTAAAAAAATACCACATACCAATTTTGAATAGAATCGGACCATTATCACAAAACTCGTCCGCCATCTTGAATTCATGAATTTTGACAAAAAATTCATAACCTCCGATCCCGAAAACCTCCACATAACAATTTTGAATAGAATCGTACCATAATCACAAATATCATCGGCCATCTTGGAGCTGCTATTTTGATTTTATGAATTTTGAAAAAAAATTTTCACCCCACAACCAATTTTGAATCGATTCGGACTATAACACAAATCTCGTTTTTTTTCTCTAACAAAATCCATAATGCATTGTCACGGAAACTTGAAAATTTCACGTTAATCGGACAACTAGAAGTAAGATTTGATTACACACAGGTGAAAGTAAATGAAAGCTTGTAAAAAATTACTAATAAAAAACTTTTTTGAAGACAAGCTTTCATTCAAGCCGTGTACTAAAACGTATAAAATAAGTTTAAGTCATCTCTGACAATGATTTAATTATTTTTTGTTGAATTATTTGGTTTAAAAACTTTGTCGCGCGAAGTGTTCATAAAAGTAGGTAGCAATTAATTTCATTGCAATGATTGGTTGGTAGTAACAACTTTCGAAGTATTATTCTATTACCATTCGCGCGACAAGCTTTTTGAAACCAAATGATTCAACAAAAAATTATATTATTGTCAGCGACTTATTTTATACATTTTAGTACACGGCTTAAATAAAAGCTTGTCTTTAAAAGGGTTTTTCATTAGTTATTTTTTGCTTTTAGTTAGTTCGCCTTAATATGTTCATTTCTAATAGAGCTTCGTTAAATCCAAGTCTCTTCCCTGTATGTTTTGAGCTGAAACAAATCATGATCTCCGACCCCAAAAACTTCCACATACCAATTTTGAAATAGAAACTGACCATAATCACGAAACTCGTCCGCCATCCTGAAGTCACTATCTTGAATTTATAGATTTTGAAAAAAATTCATAATCTCCGAACTTGAAAAACCTCACGAACCAATTTTGAATAAAAACTGACCATAATCACGAAACTCGTCCGCCATCCTGAAGTCACCATCTTGAATTTATAGATTTTGACAAAAAATTCAAAATCTTTGAACGCGAAAAACCGCCGCATACCAATTTTGAATCGAATTGGAACATAATCACAAAACTCTTTCTCCATCTTGGGGCCGCCATCTTGAATTTATGAATTTCGACAAAAAAATTCATAATCTCCGACCCCGAAAACCCCCGCATACTAATTTGGAATCGAATTGAACCATAAGCACCAAACTCGTCCTCCATCTTGGGACCCCATCTTGAATTCATGAATTTTGACAAAACTTCATAATCTCCGACTTCGAAAACCCCCAATACCAATTTTGAATCGAATCACAGAACTCATCCACCCTTTCGAATTCATGAATTTTGACAAAAAATTCATATCTGCGACCCTGAAAACTTCCACATACCAATTTTGAATCGCATCGGACCATAATTACAAATCTCGTCCGCCATCTTGGAGCCGCCATTTTGTTGTTTCCTCTGACAAAAATTCCATAACGCATTGTCACCGGAATTATAAACACCTGCCAAATTTCAAATCAATCGGACGACTAGAGGTAAGTCAAAATTCACTTCAAGATTTGACCCAAACTAACAAACGAACGAATTAACTAACTAACAAGTGAAACTAAATAAAACCTTGTAAAAAGGACGTGAACCACATTTTATATACAGGGCAGGCCCTTAGAACAATCTGACAAAAATCATGTTGATTGATATTTTTACTATTACTTCTTGGTAGAAAAGTGATCCAAATACATATCACTAGTGGCCACATCGAAAAGAGAAACAAGTTGCAGAATAAATAAATGTTCGAAAAAGTTAAGTAAAGTAAGGGACGATTATCTCGTTACATGATGTGAGAAAGTTAGGGTTATCTGTTGTGGAAAAAAGAGCATCACATTAAATTTGGCATTCGCCATCACTGCTATAAATAAAATCATAACAGTCATAAGTTTTTTTGTCAATTAGGGAGAAAAGTTCACTCGTTATTTGGATTGGATTGTATGTTATCAAGCGAAATGCATTTGCAATGAGTGCACCTACGGCATATTCTCCATTTGAAATAATCCATTCCACTTTGCCCCCCTTAAAAACAAAGATAATTAATTGCTGACCCAACAACATCAATTTAACTTTTTTCTGTAAGCGTTAATTTCCGAATCAGTTGATTTTTTTTGTTCAACCATCCTGGAGAAAAAATATAACGCTAAAAAAAGTATCAGTCTCTCATCAAAGTCGACAATTCCGACATTCAACTCGGAAGTTCCGACCTATACGCTGAAATTCTGTTTTTCCGAATTTCAAGTCGGAAATTTCGATTTCAAAGTTAGAATTTTCAAGTTTCAACAAGATATCTCAAAGGATGACTTGATTTCCTTTGTTTCAGTCATGTTGTTGATTTTTACCGAAGCAATTTTTGTTGAATATGAATAATCTAACGTTTGTTTGAATGTTGTAGAGACGATGTGGTAACTTTGCTGCTGGTTTGTGGAGACCGTGTTCTCCCTGCTATTCGATTCCATTTCTTCTGATGCCTCCTCTCTTGTTCCTAGCGGATTCTCGCGCATCTATTTCCAATCTTGGCAAATATGGGTTGATTGTCCTCCTCTACGGTGTACTCTCTGATTTCTTGGAATCTAGCAGTGGCATCCTGTAGCATCATCTCTTTCTTCCAACGGTGATAGTTGATCTGCGACCTGATTAGTGCGTGACTGGCCCGCTCCATGATGCGTTGTGCTCGTTCCCCGGGAATAGGTGACTTTACCTGGAAACCGTCTCAGTATCATCAAAAGGAAACTCGAGGAGGATGACTAGCTGCACGAGAGGACTGACCTTCCTACCCACGCAATATTGGAATTACTGCAGTGCTGCCTACAGAACTCATATTTCCAGGAAAAGGACCGATTCTCCTCTCAAGTCGACGGACTTCCGATGGGATCTTCCCTTTCTCCAATCATCGCCAACATTTACATGGAGTGGTTCGAGGAATTGGCTATACGGGAGGCAGAATACAAACCAAAGCTGTGGTTGAGGTACGTGGATGACACCTCCATTATATGGAATCACGGAGACAAACATCTCCAGGATTTCTTCTCAAGAATTAACAGAATCAGGGATTCGATCAAATTCACGATGGAAATGGAAACCAACAGTGCCTTACCCTTCCTCGATGTGAACGTTGAGAGATTAGGCAATGGAATCCGCACCTCCGTCTACAGAAAGAAGACACATACGGGATAGTACCTCAGTTACAGCTCCAACCATCCGAGTTCGACGAGGAGAGGGATCGTGAGAACATTGGTAGAGAGAGCGACGCACATATGTAACGACGTGGATGCCGAATTAAACCACATCAGAGAGGACCTCCACCGGAATGGATATCCCAAGAAACTCCTAGAAGGAGTATTGAAACAACTCCGAAAAACGAAGACATCTGAAGAGCAACAACAAAGCACAGTGATCTGCCTTCCGTACATCAGAGGTGTCTCCGAGAAGATCAGAAGGATCGGAAACAAGTTCAACATCAAGAGCTGCTTCCAATCCGGCAGTACTTTAGAGTTTAAAAAAGGAAGAATTCCGTTTATGAACAACAAAGCACAGTGATCTGCCTTCCGTACATCAGAGGTGTCTGACCAAGACCAAACCTGACAACAAAAATGAAATCAGTAAGAATTGCATTTATGAAGTTCCAGTGAATGCGGAGATTCCTACATTGAGAGACAAAGAGACCGTTATCGGTAAGATTGGATGAGCACAAGAAATGGACCCAACGTGGAGAAACATCAAAATCGGGAATCGCTGACCACGCCTGGACTGAGCACCATCGAGTTCTATGGGACGACGCAAGTGTTCTACATAGAGAGGAGCATTGGTTCAAACGAAAGTTCAAAGAGGCCGCCTACATCGAAGCCAATAACGCCTTTAGTCAACCAAGCGTTGAGATCAAGAACGTATGGAAACCCCTGATTGCTCTTTCTGGCGGGCTGCGAGGCGCGAAACTTCACGCACCACCACACCGCGCGAAATTACACGCACCTCTGCACATGGCGGAATTGCACGCATTATTGCGCCGACAGTCATATAAATTGGTAAGTAGCACCTAAACTTGTCAGTATTCACCTGAAGACGATTGCAGATAGAAGCATTCGAAACGTCGTGAAAACCTCTTAAATACATCAAGACGATGGACGCCCGAAACGATAGTAATCATGAATAATCTAATCAATTAAAAATGTAAAATGTCTTCTTTCTCAAGACAGCTTACAACAAATATCTACACATTATGTGTATGTTGGTCGAATATCCATGAAAAACAACTATTTCCCTGGCTAATGCCTCGACAGACGTTGGATTACATCGTTGGATGATCGTCCTTCAAGGCTACTTTGTAACGGTTTGTTGCGAAATGGATAGAAATCAACCAATTCACTCGGGCTGACCACCTGTAGCATGGTTTTGGGTTATGATAGGCCTATGATAGGCAACTTCACTGGGATTGTCATATTGATTGTTTGTGTAAAAAATTACAGAGTAGCTGTTATAGTCTGAAATTTATGAAGGACCACTGTAGTGAGTACACACTACTGTCATTGTACTATGCAAATTTTCATTCCCATATAAAGTATGTTTTGATTTGGGGAAATTGTGCACATGTGAATAGAGTATTGGTGCTTCAGAAATATGCGATTAGAATTCTTGCTAGTATCGATACTAGAACGAGCTGCAAAGATTATTTAAAAAAATTCAAAATCCTTACCGTTGTGAGCTTATACAGGGTGTAACTGAATAAGTGTAAAACATTTAAGGAGGTGATTCCTCATCGAAAAAAAGATAGGATCTTTCATATAAAGAAACTTCATTGGAGCATCCCTTGTTAAGATACAGCCCCTTAAAGGGGGTACATAAAATTTGTATAACAATTTTTTTCACAAGCACTGAAAAAGTTACAATATTGAAATTAACCTGACGTTTTGTACTACCAAAAGACACTTAGCCAGTAATTTATTTGGTTTACCCCATGGTTGTAAGGGTGAAAACGCAACCCTAAAATTTATTTCCAATGTAACTTTTTGTCTTATTATTTGTTTACCATTTAAAAATTTATTTCCGATAGCCTGTTTCATTCTAAACAAAAATGTCTCTTGGGTTTTGCCCAAAATAAACCAGTAAGCAGCAAAACATTATTTTACGAACAACTACAGAGATACATCGTCATAAATGCGAACTGGATTTATTGTTATTTTGTAGTTAGTACCTGCATTAAACGATTAAAGGGTAATAAACAAAACTAAGTTATTAATAACAAAACACACAACATGTAGAAATCATAGTGAATGTTCAATATGTCTACCTTCAAACATTACGCATGCGTCTAGACGTCGGCGCATTGAGCCACGTATTCGCTCAAATATTCCTGGAGTCTCTCTGATTACCCTGCACGCATCGATGATGCGTTTTCTTAAGTCCTCTACATCGCGAACATGATTACGATATACCAAATGCTGTGAATGGCCCCAAATGAGAAATCGAGAGGATTGAGATCCGGGGATCGAGCGGGCCATTTATGTGTCCTCCTCGACCTATCCACTGATTTGCATATGTTTCAGTTAAATGCTGACGTGCTACTTGACTAAAATGGGCGGGAGCCCCATCATGCATAAAAACATATCCCTTCTGACGCCCAAAGGAACTTCCTCCAGCAGTACTGGATGCACTTCTCTTAAAATTGAACGTATGCCTCACCATTTAATCGAGGAGGTAGAAAATGAGGCCCAATTGAATCATCCCCAATAACCTGAGCCACACGTTAAGAGAAAACTGTTCTTGATGGCTAGTTTCGACAATAGCGTGAGGGTTTTCATCAGCCCATATGTGGTAATTATGAAAATTAATAATCTTGTCCGAGAAAAACTACATTCGTCTGTGAATTCTATCGTCTTCGAAAGTCACAATTTCTTCTGATCATTTCCAGCATCCAATTGCAAAATTCAAGACGGTTCGGAAAGTCTCGCGGTAACAGTGCCTGTACTCGTTGCAGATGGTAAGGGTATAAGAGTTGTTCCTTTAAAATTCGAAATACCGTCATATGATCAACATTTAGCTGGAAAGCAATCTTTCTAGTACTGGTAGTAGGTTGTTCTTCAATCAAATTAAGTACTGCTTCCTCAAGCTGTGGTGTTCGTATTTCTCGATGGCGACCACAATCCTGCGTTCTTTGTCGAATGAACCATATTCTCGTAATCGTTGATGAAGTCGAGCAAATATTCTATGTGAAGGATGCTGCCGTTGAGGATACATTTCAGCATATCTTCTAGAAGCTTCTAACCCATTCCCCTGCGACAGACCGTAAACGTAATGCATATCAGCCATTTCCTCATT
Source organism: Gonioctena quinquepunctata (assembly GCA_018342105.1). NCBI lineage: Eukaryota > Metazoa > Arthropoda > Insecta > Coleoptera > Chrysomelidae > Gonioctena > Gonioctena quinquepunctata. The sequence goes on along the minus strand of JAFIRS010002071.1, from coordinate 57,055 downwards.
TGTGTATGCCATTTTATTAACAAGTGAATTATTAAAGTAACAAATTAAGAACAGAACAACAACACACAATTAGTATTAATTCAACTTCGAAAATTCCCAAACTGACAGCGTCATACCAATTTAATTGTCACTATCGCTAATAGCGACCTACTAGATAGATTAGTTTCGTATTTTCGCATTTATGACGATGTATCTCTGTAGTTGTTCGTAAAATAATGTTTTGCTGCTTACTGGTTTATTTTGGGCAAAAAACCCAAGAGACATTTTTTGTTTAGAATGAAACAGGCTATCGGAAATAAATTTTTAAATGGTAAACAAATAATAAGACAAAAGTTACATTGAAATAAATTTTAGGGGTTGCGTTTTCACCCCTTACAACCATGGGTAAACCAAATAAATTACTGGCTAAGTGTCTTTTTGGTAGTACAAAACGTCAGGTTAATTTCAATATTGTAACTTTTTCAGTGCTTGTGAAATAAATGGTTATACAAATTTTATGTACCCCCTTTAAGGGGCTGTATCTTAACAAGGGATGCTCCAATGAAGTTTCTTTATATGAATGATCCTATCTTTTTTTCGATGAGGAATCACCTCCTTAAATGTTTTACACTTATTCAGTTACACCCTGTATATACTGGAAGTTTGTACATACGTCTATAAAAATAAAAACAAGTTTTTGAATACTGTTGAGAGGCATAACCATAATACACGTTTCAAAGGCCAACTGAGAATCACCGGACTACGCTGTACCAAGAAAGTTTTGTTTTACTGGCTATAAATTATACAAGTCTCTTGATATTAAGAGCTCCCTCACTGTAAATATTTCCAAAACAAGACTGAAACAACAGCTAGTTCAAAAGGCTTGCTACACTATAGATGAGTACTTTAAGTAATTTGTGTTATGTTCGCGATATATGCAATTGATTTGATTTGTTTTCAATATAGCATACTTATATATATATATATATATATATATATATATATATATGACTGTCTCTCTTTGTTGTCTCTTGTGTATTCCCGTCTTTTACCTTCACTTTAACCTATATCGTCCGAGAAGTATGTTCCTGTGAAGATGAATTTCTCAATTTTTATCATGTACTTTAATCTAATGGTAGGTATTCTATTTTATTTTGATATTTATTTGTGACTTTTCATGAACATGCATCTGTCTTTGGTCCTTGTGATTGAATTTATATGTATATTTTATGATAAATGAATTGATTGATTGATTAGCCCCTCATCAGTACGGGGTAGGTCAAGTAGACAAAGACTAATGTCTGCGAACCCGAAATTTATTCACTTCTCAGTTTTAGTTGATATTGCATCAACAAACTGGAAAACACCGTTAGCTAACGCCATCTCGACTTAACTAATGCAGCTAACTAACAACTCGACATGTTCTGAAGATACATAGTCAGTCAACCAAACGGCGGAAAAATTGGATACAAATGGGGTCCATTCGTAGATGGCGTTAGTTCAATGATCCCCAAAAAATTATATATCCGAGTGAGATGGAACAAATTCAGGTGGGTAGGCCTCAGAGTGACCTGACCTCGAGGGGTTAATTTGGAATTTTGTGTTTCTGCCATGCCATTTGCATTTATTTAGTAATTTGAATTTCAAATCGTTGATAGTGAAATATGATTCTTTTCGGTATTCCATTATTAAGTGATCGTCGCTTTTGTAGTGTATGAACTTTTATAAGACAAACATTTGTGAGAAAAATTGGAAAGGAAAGTTCGAAATATAAAGGTAAGAACGAAATATTCTTCAGATATCGGGAATTACTATACCTGAGTCATTTTATAAAGTTATATTATGAAAATTATTATGAATATGGAATATATTTAGTAGCAGAAATAGCAGTTATAATGAAAAGTAAGGTTATGTTGTGTATTTATTTAATAAAAGACCACTTGCCTACCTATTTTAAATTTTATTTGCTCGAAACTGCATTAATGAAAATGTTATATATTCAATGAGTTTCCAAATTTTGCTATTCACTTCATCCTCGTATAATATTGACTGATATTGAACATTTTCTTTCTAAATAAGTTGATACCTGTTGGACAAAACCCAATGGCTTTTTGAGATACGGCCCAGAATGAATGAATTTTCAAATAGTTATTGCAATAAATCTGCTGTGTAAGCTACTGAAAAGATCAATAAGCCATTTAAAATTATATTCTGAGAATACAATCTCTATTGGTGTCAGCCTAAGCGAAAGAAACTTCTAATAAAGTTTCCCTTCCAGTGGTAATTCCTTATTTCTCTTGTGGAGTGTTTAGTGCATATTATCTCACAACTATTTGTAGGTGAATGAGTAATTATTTTTTACATTTATTTTTCAGATATCTGTGCATAAATGTGTCTGCTAATTTATGAGCTCGTTGAGATTATTCCATTTTCCATTAAAATATACCGCTAGATATAAACATTGGACAGTGCGCACAGGTATTATTTATCTCTATTCCAATTATAAGTAGAATTATTTTTGAAAGACAACGAATTTCCTGGCTAGTACCACGAATAATGTTGAATGATATCTGCTCAACATCCATGCAATAATTCATATAAATGAAATGCAAATGTTTCTTTCTGAAAGACATGATTGTGTTTAGTTTAAATCAGTCTCGTTGACACCTATAGACCGGTTTCGGGCTATTGGCTCTCATCAGTATAGGGCAGACCCAGCCAAATATCCAAAGATACCCGGCTGAAGCGTGACTGAATATAAACATCGACACAGCCATGCTTAGTCGAAAATGGGTACATGTTACGATGTGAATTTTAAATTCACCTGCGAAACGGACAGAAAGAAACACCCCCGAAACTCCAACTGTCCGAAACCGGTCTTTTAGAAAAACACATTTGCAATTTAATATTAATTTATATGAATTATTGCATGGATGTCGAGCAGATATCATTCAACATTCTGCGTGGTATTAGCCAGGAAAGTAATTGTTTTCTGCTCTTCATCTACCCACCTTCAGTTTAATTTATATTGAACTATCATGGAGAGGACTTTGGGAATTGCTATTGTTTGTTGAATATTCCTCTTCATTTTGCAACAACAATGGCTTTCCTCTGTACATAATTAAGTTTCTTGTTTCTTGGGTGTTTGATTCGTATCGAAAATAATGATTTGATTTATACATGTCCAACGTTTCAATTGTGACCACAGTCTTCTTCGGGGATTTTTGGGGCTGAAAATAATGTTAATAAAAAACAAAGATGCAATGTGTTTGTTATTATTCGTTGTTGTTTTTTAACATTTTTCAATATATATATAATTTCCGATACGAACTAAACCACTAAGAAACAATATTTGAAAAAACAGAATTACTGGAAGTCCACCTGAAATGTTGATGATTGTAGGTTTTAAATTCAAAATAGTTCAAGGTATGGAACATTTCATATGCGCATTTGTAATATTATCAAAATTGAATGTATAAAATCACATTAACGAATGATTAAGAAAAATAGGTAAAGTCAGAATACCAAAGTTTGTGAAACAGTGAAAACACAATTTTTTACCTAAATTTCGAATGAATCTCCTTTTTTAAGTCGATTAAAAAGGTCCGATTTCTCTTTATTTCATTCCGAACAACTAGATAGTACTAATGATCTCATATTATTTTAAGTGTATCAAATATGGTATATTTGATTCATTCTTCTCGAATAGAAATGGCAGAAATAGTTTATGTAAATTATAGTTTTTGTGGAATAATCAGAAAACGAATTATTTCTTTTTTTTACCAATAGAGGAATATGAATATGTCTAATGACTTTGTTTTAACATTTATTTATTTTCATATCTGAGATCACAATGAAATATTTCAACTATTAGGCATATTTTTCCTTTCTTATAGATTCTCTTCAAATCCAGTGCAGCAAGAAAACGAATTTGTATGTGAGGAGTGTAACCAGATCTTTTGTAGCACAGAACAAGAACTGTTTTTATAAATTGCATAAAAAAGTTGTTAGACCAAATGTACAAAAATTGAATAAAACTATAAAAAAACGTTTGGATCCATAATTGTAACGACCATACATGGAAAAAATATCTAATTCTTCTTTTGTATCAGTTGCAATATGGTGATATTTTTCTGCCTTCATTTCATCACTTACAACCTAAAATGTAAAATCTATAGTGAAGTTTTCGTTACAATCTTCATAAATTCAATATATTATACATACAAATATAGCATATGACTTTTTTCTGGGTCTGTGAGAGCACCATGCAAATAATTGTATTCAAAGCGATTGTATAGTTTACTAAAAAATGGCGGACATACATACATGTGAGATAGATAGATATATTTATTTCATACACAACAGTGACAATTATTTGTCTGGAAAATACATCATACCATGAAATATCATTAGGAATAATTTGAAAGATTAACATATTTAAAAAATATTTGATCTCATAAAGTAGGCAATTTTTCTTTACTTACTTCTCGATGCAACAAACACAAAAATAAAATTTGAAATATTGCTTGATATCATCATTCTTTTACAGACTGCAGGAATCTGATAGAAACTTCAATATTTCTTATATTTTGCTGAAGATTATTATAAAATTTTATCTTACTGTGGACTGCTCCATTCATATAGGGATTTCTTATGAATTAGATTTTTTTTAATATTGTTTCATAAATATGAGTTTGATGGTGTATTTCAAAATGATCTGGATGATTCATAAGAAATCAATCCAAAAATATAGATTACTGGTAGGCCAGTACTTTGTATGACTTGAAGATTTCTCTGCAGGAATCTCTCATACATTTTCTAAAAAGTATTCCGGTAACTTTTTTGCGGTAGAAAAATTCTGTTCACTTCAGCCTCAAATGACTATTCTCCTAATAGAATAAAAATTTGCGTAATATACATTTATCGGTACTTCAGGATCAACACTTTTTGAGAACTCTAGATAGTTTATTGCAAAGCTTGTTTATATGATATTATATCTGCATATTCTTATTTATATAATTAATGAATATACCTAATAAACAAAATTGGACCAAGAATACTACCCCATGGGACCCCCATAGACGTACTCAAGGCAACAGATCTCACTATCGTCTCTTTTCGAGTTCTACTTATTATTATTTTTTTCATATATGACTCAAACCAGTCAAGAATTTCCACAAATTCCATATTCAGTTTCCCTAATAAAATATGATCCTTACAGTCGAAGGCCTCAGATGAATTCATGATAATCCCATAGGATAGATCTCCCTTTTCTTTGTTGGAATAAACAAACTTGATTTTCAAATAAACATACTGAAGATTGGAAAACATTCAGAGTTAGCAAAAGAGATACTAATTTTTTGATAAATACTAGGTACGCTGATTGGGAATTCATATATCTAACTTATTGCTGTTTTTATGAAGAGGTTTCACAACAGAAATTTCCAGTTCACCTAGAAAAATTATCTCGTCAAAGGACCCTGCTCAAACGTTACGAAATGTATGTGAGAATTGCCTGAATTTTTTATATTGTTTAGAAGTCTTCCTGATTAAAAGTTACCATTGCGCTAAAGTCCAATAACCAATAGCTTCGGAGATATTGCAGTCATATTGCATCCATATTATACTCGCGACATGAATCTGAAATTCGGTACCCTCCTTCTAATTTTCTTCATTGCGTTCTTGACGTTGCCAATCGGCCAGCGCGATAGTACCACCACAAATGTCTCCAACAGGTTAAATTTTAACAAGAGTGTATTTATTCAAGTACTCATTCAATAAAGGAGGGAGAAACCTGTTGTGCATGTTATATTGCTTAAAAGTAACGAAATAAATTACCTACTCCAGAAATATTTTCAGATTTTATTGAAATATTACTCAAACAGGGTTATTGTTTACATAGAACAACTTGTATAGCTCACCACCAATTCAATATTCATTTTCCAGTAGGTACTTCGTTCTTATAAGCTGCTTTTGTTCTTCATATTTTTTATTTTATCGAGTAATTCATATTCTGTAACCGGCCACGAAAACAAAGGGTGGAATAGAAGGCTATTGACCTTTCAAAACCACTTGACCTCACTACCAATAGAAATTAAAAAATATCTCAACTGAAAGGCACAATTTTCTTCAATAATATATATTTTTCATTTAAATCAGAAGATTTGCATCTGATAATAATTATTCCATTCTCCCAGGAATTCAAATTTATCATTGGGATTTATTTATTATCCGACAAATTTCAGACGATCATACACGTCACATATATGGACATAATGGAGACTGAAGAATGCAAATTTTAATAATTTCAAGATTTAGTATATTTTGTTCCTGATTGTCTTTTTCTATAAAAACTTTTTAACAAAAAATTAAACCGACGAAAAAATCAACTGAAAAGCAAAAAATAAAATAAACCTTCTCAGTCTAAATGATAATTGAGCTCATAAACTAATGTAAGTAACTGATTTTGAGTCGGCGCCAAACAAACAATTATCAAAGATCATTATCTATGAGAGAAGTCATCAAAACCGCAGCCGTGCATCTCGCTGCCATCATTTTACGCTTCACCTAATTCAATTGCTAGTTTGTTTGGCGCCGACTCAAAATCAGTTACTTACATTAGTTTAGGAGCTCAATTATCATTTGGACTAAAAAGGTTCATTTTATTTTTTGCTTTTCAGTTGATTTTTTCGTCGGTTTAATTTTTTGTTGAAAAGTTTTTATTTTTTACTTTTCAGTTCCGTATTTCGTTGATTTAATGTTTTGTTAAAAAGTTTTTATTTTTCAATTTTTTGTGGCTAAAATCTACCAATTACTACCTACTTGTTTTTTTATTACTTCCAAAATACTTACTTACCCACCTTACTTCAACTATTACCAGTTAAATAATGTGATTATCTACTTTTACTATTTGTTGTAGTAAAAATTATTTTCGTTGTTCTGGTTAGTTTATTTCATTACTCTGTATATCATTCCATCCTCTCATAAAATATACTGATTTTGACGGAACAAGAATAATGTCAGTAGCGATCTGTCATTGTCAACTACGTATGTGTGTGCTAATGTTCACTAGTGAAAAATCAATTAACCCCTATTTTTCCACCCGTTAGGGTGGCTAATTCTTTTCGAAATCCAAATATAAGGTAAAAAAAAATCTCCAAACGAAGAACTCAGTACAAAGTTATGTCTGATAGAATCGGTTAACGGACCAGAATTCAGAGGGTGAGTGATCAATATCCTTCATTTCGCTACCCTTAGGGGTGGATTTCATCTTTTAAATTCAAATGGGACCAAAGTCGTAGTACACCCTATATACTGAAAAAAGAATTATCGGAATCTGACGCCTCAGTAAAAAGTTATGCGTGATCATACATAAAAAAATATGATGGAAAAACATAAAATATACGGGTCGAATAGAGAACCTCCTCCTTTTTGGTTTCGTCGGTTAAAAATGAAACAGAAGTTCAGTTTTGTTTGGTATCCGGTGGTGCCGCCACTGTACGGAATACAATTTGATCAGTTTCCCTGAAAGTGTAATAGACGGCGATCGCAAATTGTATCCAATACTTTTTCCATAGAGATTGACTGACTATATATCTTCAGACAATAGTTATACTGAGTATCAGGATAGAAATCTTTAATAATGACAGAAGTCAATAACACATCAATAGCAAACTAGAATTTTTCTGAAAATTAAAAATGTCTTCTCCAAGACAGCTGACTACAAATACCTATACAATTGGCGTATGTTGGTCGAATATCCATCAGAAAACAACTACCTCCCTGGCTAATGCCCCGACGGATGTTGGATTACAAGTCTAAAACAGGGAATAATATTTCAAAAATATCAGAGCCAAAAAATATCAGTGCTGATGATGAAAATCATGATTATTATTGCAGAACATATCCAACGTTTTAAATAATTATCACTAGAATCAAATTTGCAAAGGAGGCTGTGCTGATTTGTATTTTTGTTCTAAACATTATTTGACATAATCGAAATTGATTATCAGGATCAATTCTGTACTTAAGTGAAAAAAAATGCATATTCCATTCGTTTGAAGTAACTGTATTCAAAAATAGAATTATTATTCGGTGCAGGATTGATTTTATTGAATAGTCGACTATGAAAATTGAAACAGATACTATCAAAACATACATTCAAAAAGTAATTAGAAAGTTTATTAAGTTATATCCGTCGGTAGTTAGTTTTAGATTTGTGGATACTGAATTCCATTATTTAAATCAGAAAAATCCATTACTTGTTGGTATACTCACTTTATTTCTGATTACTATTTTTGTATGTATTTTCCAATTATAATTGATGTCTCAATGCCTTCAGCTCATCCTGGTCAATAATTTATTTTCATGCCATTTACACTTTTCTGGAATATTGAGGACAGCGCACAAATCATTACGGATAAAGCGTGAGCGGGCGTATCTTTCGTATGTACTTCTTCTTAATTTAGTGGTTGCGGGCGTTTATTTTAATCCCCGATCCAATCTCATTCCGAATGAATAATACCCCATTAATTAGGCGATGGATTACGCTGTGAGACACATCCCTATCCTGATAGAAAAATTCAGTCCCATTTGAATGGGATAAAATTTATAGCCTTTTTGCTATAGTCACTTTCATAATAGCACGTTAACATTGAACATAATTTTGATCTTGAAGACGAGGAGACTAGAACTAGTTTTTCCCAAATATAATGTTATTTTAATCCAGCTTTGGTATTATGGTGGAAATTATGTGAACTGGCCTTTCTTCTGATCAGTTGCAGCTCAAAGTGCTCAGCCACACCCTGGGAATAATAAATTATAACACTTCTATATCACCCATAGTGTTATATGTTACGATAATTATAAAAATTGAATTTGGTTACAATTTTATTTTCGGAACGACTTATTCATAAGGTGGTAGGTTAACTCTCCTGTGAATCTGAGCTCTTAGTATCTTTCTCCGGTTATTTTAGTATCAACGCATGTATTTACAAAATCTTTTAATAACTGAATAACATCAGCCAGGAAAGGCAAATGATTTTACCAACTACAGACCAATTGTGCTGATATCAGTCGTCTCAAAACTTATTGAGAACATCCTGTAGGATCTAATTTATAATAAAATTACCAGATCTCTCTCGGAGTTCCAGCATGGATTCATGAGATTCGGAATTTCTGCGAAACTCAAAAACCTCGAACAGAAATGCGTTTGTTGAATATGAAGTGAAAAAAAGCTTTGAATTTATCGCCTGTTCTGGGGTGCCGCAGGGCTCAAACCTGGGGCCACTTTTATTTCTTCTGTTTGTACACGACATTTGTGACTCCATAAAATAAAAAAACTTCTCTTTGCAGTTGATATGAAACTTAATTAAGAGATCCTACGGACTGTACCACATTGTAATACGACAAAAATAATCTAGTCGAATGGTGTGACTCGAATAACTCACCACTGAACATTAGCAAATGTAAAAATTATGACATACTCACGTAGATCTCCAATTGTCCACAATTATTCATTGAAGAATACTATCATAACGAGGGTATCTGAATATACGGATCTAGGAATAACGTTTGACGCGAAATCAACGTTTTTGTCACAAATGCCACAAATAAATCAATGAAACTTCTTGGATTTGTCATACCAAACTGCAAATAATTCACATCACCAGAAGCAATAAAAACCATATTTTTTGCTTTGTTGAGATCGAAATTGGAATAAGGCAGCCAGATATGGAACCAGCACCATAAAAAATACATTGACAAACTAGAAAATGTACAACGTAGATTTCTGAAATTCATTCTTCTCAGAGTTCATGGTTCATACCCAGAAACACACTTTGAGTATATTCTTCTCTCGAATGAATGCAATATGGTTTCTTTGAGAAAACGATTCATCCACATTACTATCTTCATTGAACTTCAATCGTTTAGCCTCTAGAACGAACCTTACCTTTCGTATTGATGTACCGAATTGCCAACATCATTTCTATAATTGTCTAAATCATATGTGTAGATGTCTGAACAATCCTCCCTCAGTGGATACAGGGACGGGCCCATGGGGGTATCGGAAATTGTTCAAACTAAAAAAATATCATTTCACAGGAAAAAGTTAAGTTTTTTCTGATTTCAAACTTTATTTTTAGGAATTTTCAATTAAAGCTAGGAACTTCTGACTTCAAAAACTCAAAATTCAAATATTTCCTTTCGGTTCGTCCCTGAGTGGATATATAGGCCAATCAATAGAGATTTTCTGCTCTATCGATTCTGTGCCATCGACGGATCGTAGTTATACGAAAGACGGATCGTAGTTATATACTGTTATGTTTCCTACTCCCAACTGTCATTGCTCAATTTGTTATAAACATTTAAAAGCATTTTTTGTTATTTCTCATCGTTTTTGACTTGTAACTTGAAAACCAATGAAGCAATCTCAATACTCAATATATTATTAATAACAATGAAAAACCGGATAAACCGAAAAAAAACAGCTTTTTGAAAAAAATTCATAACTCCGCCACTTTTGTAAGTTGTAGTGCAGACGTTCCACGACATAGTAGTGATTAATATGTACTTTATGTGTAGCATTATTAGTTTTGGCATAATTGCAATCTGAATTTTTCAATGCACTTTATTGCAGCAGACCTGGATGCGTCATAGGTGATCCGATTCCAATTTAAAAAAAAATCGAGAGTAGAAGTATACTACAAAATGTTGCGTTCAAATGTTGCCAAATGGGTGAAAAATACTTGCAAACATCCAGTGCCGGTTTTAACACTACCAGCGCCCTGGGCAAGATTTCTACGGCGCCCCCAACTGCAATTTAAACCCATTCTGAAAAAGGGAAAGGATATAATGAAATAACCATTTATTAAAAGAAATAATTATTTATTATAAAAAATAACCGTTTATTAGAAAAACCTAATAAAATTTTACTTTTCTGGCCTTTCTATCAGCGAACTCTTTTAAAAGGTTATCGAAGTCGATGTTTTCAGCAATTTCGTTTTCAATTGACAAAGTTGCTAAGTTTGTCAATCTAGATTGAGATATTGTTGATCGATGATCGGTTTTTATCAGCTTCAGCTTTGGAAAACTCCTCTCCCCACTAGCAACGATTACAGGTATAGTCAATAATATTCGCAATGCTAGCCATACATTTGGATACAGTTCTTGTAAAATGCAATCTTTGATGAAATTTAAAACAAAAATAGGAGTAAGTCCATTCTGATCAGGCAAAACCGATATCAGACTTACGAGTTCATCACACAACATACAACCATCTATGTCTGATTTGGAGTCTACAGTTAATTTCAATTGGAGATCACCACAGAGTCTGACAAGGTCGGGTTATTCCGGAATCTGTTTAATATTGTATAAAAAAGACCAACATTCCGAGTACTGATTTATCTGTTCGAACCTTTCATTGACTGAAATTAATGTGGTGTCCAAAAGACAGTTGAAAAATTCAACCTCAATTTTTTTTTCTGGAAAAGTTATTGGGTCATCGCGTGCAATTTCACCAGCTTGACGTTTAACATATCGAATTCTTGTTGTAGCTCTAAAAACAGGTTCAATTTCTAGTTCTTCGGCCAATTCCTTTGCAGTTAAAATAGCGCTTTTGAAGCCTGTATTTCTATAGTTTTCCAAGAAATTGCAGCATTTCTTCAACATTTCTGTACATTTACCGAGATCCATGTCTGTTGATTGTAGAGATTTACTCACGATATTTATTTGAAAAAGTATGTCATACCAAACAACCAATGAAACTATGAAGCTGAAATCTTTCAGCTGTTCGGCTAGATTAGTAGCCTCATGAGACACTTAAACATCAGTTTTCTGAGTTTCAATGGCCAAAGTAATTAAAGCATCATGGATGGCACTAATTTGATAACGGACTGCTTTAACACTGCTTATTCTTGCTTCCCAACGTGTGTGACTGAGCTTTTTTATAGTAGATAGTCCCAAGTGATCCGTTAGAATTTTCCATCGATGAACAGAAGCTGAAAACAATGTGAACAACCTCTGAAGTATCCCAAACAAGGTGACTGATTTTTCGGACGACTTAGCGGCATCGCATAGTACTAGATTGTAGCTATGACAGCCACACGGTACATAAACAGCTAAGGGGTTTATGTTGAGAATTCTCGTTTGAACCCCAATATTTTTTCCTTTCATATATGCCCCGTTGTCATAACCTTGACCCCTACAATCGTTCAATTCCAGTCCGTATTTATTTGAAACATTAATAATGACTTCAGTCAGTATTTCACCAGTTGACTCATTGACAGGTATAAATTCCAAGAAATGCTCTTTTACTGATATTTCATTTTCTGATAAATCAACAAATCGTAATGTCAGCGAAAGTTGTTCTACATGACTGATGTCTGGAGTACAGTCAGCTATAATAGAATAATATTTTGATTTCTTTGCGTGTGATATGATTTCTGACTTCACTTTTCCACCCATCAGCTCTATTCATTCATTTTGAATGTCTTTTCCACAGTAGTGATCTGAAATATCACCCTTCATAGCTAATCGCAAGTGCTCCTGCATGACTAGATCAAATTTGGCTAGTAGTTGTACTAAGCCTAAGAACTTTCCGTTATTTGGCGTATATAGTTTGTCGGAAGTACCTCTGAACGCCATATTGTTTTCAGCTAAATAAAGTGTATATGCATCAATCTAGACAAAACATTATTCCATCTTGTAGTTTCCTTTCTAATCAAATGTTGCTCTTGGCAATCTATTGTTTTTCCTGTTTTTAATCGTAGTTCAGCATCAATCCATGAAAGGTAAAACTTCTTATGAGAAGTGCTATTTTCATGAATTTTTTACATTTCAGACAAGTGTTTCCAGTTGTTATGCCCTTCAGATACTGAGTTCGACGTTGAGCTACTATCAAATAGTCGACAACAAAAACAATAAACTCGATCCTTAGAAACGGAGTAAATTAACCAATGACGCTGAATTGTTTCATTGTTTGCAATTTTTTTTGTGAAATGAGAATTAGAAAAATGTCGGCCTGTATCATTCTTCGGATAATTATCAATGTGAGTTCGCACTGGGCCACTAGTAATTATATGATCAATAATTTTGCTTTTTCGAGTGAGTGGCCAAGTGGCTGGATCTGATATATCCGAGACAACAGTACTACGTCATCTAGAATTTGTATTTGTTGTACATCACCAATAGAGTCATCCTGAGCAGCATTTGTAATTGTATCACAACTTGTCAGCTCACTTTGGGAAACTTTGTCCACAATCTCTTCAACACAATCTCCAATCATCTGATCTGACTTATCAGATAGAGGCTCCGCTATCGATACATTCATTTCCATTCCAGATGAAGATGGCATATTCAGGTCTTCATTTTTGGTTGTAATATATTTAACTATATTCATGAACTTTTTTGTTCTTTGAAATTCCTTTTCTTTTTCTGCTTTCCGTTTTCTATATTTCGACCCAGATGGTTTCTTTTTGATATGATCAACGTGTTCAGACATTTTGTAATGATCAATTTTTGTAACACTATTATACAAAAACTTTTACACTATTTATACAACTTTTTAGATGTCATTCGGTTGTAGAAACGAAAAGTGACGAACATTAGCATCGCAACGTAGCATGGACCGTCTGATTACCACGTCACGTTTGTTTGTTTTAAAATAATTCGAATAATTGTTTTGTACTTGCACCGATTTTATGAATGAGAATGAGCTCAGTTTGTTCCGCTCCGCTAAAAATAACGCTAACTCTCTTTAACTAAAATGTTAAAAAGAAATAGACAATGTGTTTATCTATGATTGGGGATTCCCGGTAAAATGAATTGCATGCAGTGCTCCGATCGAACAGATTGAATACTGCGTTCCATTTAAGTGTTGCCAACATTAAGATTTTTTCGCTCAATTTAGGGAATTAACGAGTAAGTAGACCTCGAACTATGAGCGATAGGCTACAAAGGGGCGCCCCTTTTATCTGGCGCCCTGGGCGATCGGCCAACCGCGCCCTACCCTAACGCCGCTACTGCAAACATCACCGAAAATGGGCGACTGCGTGAAAGCAGCGGAGTAGTGGTGGTCGAGCAGCAGACGCGAAAAAGCGTATGTAAATTAAAAAAAGCGAGCTGCGCCCGTTATGAATCTGCTGCTCTACCCCCACTCCTGAGCCGCTTTCATGCACTCGCCGGTTTTCGGTCATGTTTGCCAGTATTTCTCACCTATTAGTCATTTTGTAGTACTATTCTTGAATTTCAAAATCTTTTAGAACTATTGAAATCGGACCACCTATGAGGCATCCAGGTCTTCTGCAATAAAGTGCATTAAAAAAAAACAAATTGCATTTATGCCAAAACTAATAACCCAACAGTGCCTGAGTTTTTCACACATAAAGTACATATCAATCACTACTATATCGTCGAGAGCCTGCTTCAAAACATGAAAAATGGCGGTGTTATGAATTTAAAAAAACGCAGATTTTTCAATTTTTTCCGGTTGTTCTCCGTTACTAATAATCCGAGTATTGAGATTGCTTCATTAGTTTTCAAGTTACAAGTCGAAAACCATAAAAAATAAATAAAAATGCTTTTAAATGTTTATAACAAATTAGGCAATGACAGTTGGGAGTAGGAAACATAACAGGATATAAGTACAGACCGTATGATGGCACCGTCGGTTTCCTGATAGTATTTTTGTCACGAAAAAATCTCTATTGATTGATCTAATATTATTTTCAAATGCACCCCAATTCAAAAAAACTTTATACAGGGAGAATCAAAAGTACTTTGTCAAACTTCAGGAGGTGATTCCTCACAATAATCTAATATGAATTGTCCAAATCTAATATATAAAATTCTCGTGTCACGGTGTTTGTAGCTAAACTCCTCCGAAATGGTTCGACCGATTCTCATGAAATTTTGTGTGCATATCGGGTAGGTCTGAAAATCGGTCAACATCTATATTTCATCCCCCTAAATGTTAAGGGTGGTCCACCCCTTAATTTTTTTTTCTAATGTTTGTACAACATTTTTTGTTTTTATTTTTTTATGATACAACATTCAAAAATACATACAACCCTGAATTTTCACTCTTCTACGATCAACCCCTATTTTATTGGCAAGATTTTCATTTTTATTTTGTCATATTACTCTTAATTTTCACCCATCTACCTCTATTTTTATTCTATAGAAAAAATGGGAAAACAGGAAAACGGGATAACATAATAACGGTAATAACGAGATAACGAAAAAACGGGAAAACGGGATACCGGGAAAACGGGATGACAGGATAGGGGAATAACGGGAAAACGAAATAACGGGATAAATAGAAAACGGGATAACAGGAAAACGGGATAACGGGATAACGGTAACGGGAATAAAGGGATAACGAAAAAAACGGGATAACGGGATGACAGGATAAGGGGATAAGGGGAAAACGGGATAACGAGATGGAGAAAAAATGGGATATTAGGAAAATGGGATAACGGGATAACGGGAATAACGGGATGACAAAAAACGGGAAAACGGGATAACGGGATGACAGGATGAGGGGATTACGGAGAAACGGGATAACGGGAATAACGGGAAAACGAGATAACGAAACAACAGGAAGCGGAAGGAGTCAAAAGCATAATCTAGATGGGACAACATAAAGGAAAACATAGAAAAAAAGGAATTCTACGCGGACATTGGACAGGACAACGTCTGTCGGGTCAGCTAGTATATATATATACATTTTTATTTCAGTTTTTTTTTAAGTAACTTCCGAAATACTGACTTTAATTGGACGAAAATTTGTATTGAGAGGTTTTTTGAGGTGTCGAATTCGAACACGTCTTTTTCTTTTTTGAAGATTCATTACTTTTTTGAGCGTACTTCTAGCATATTTTTTAGTGAAAAAATCCATTCCTCCATTATATCTACGTTAAAAAGCTATCCTTGTTACAAGTCGCTATAAGCAACCGTTCTCTAGATATTTGGACTTGGAAATTTCAAGTCGATTATTTGATAATCGATGCGTGTTGAAGTTATTTCCATTATTTTGCATTTTTCACAAAAATGTTTAGGAAATGAATTTGACGTTTAAGTAAGTAGTTTTGGTAATAACATATTATGTGAAAGATAAACATTTCATTGTTTTGTTGAAGTTTCTGTAAGTTTTTAAACACTAATTTTGAAAAAATGGATTATTTAAACAATAATTCTCATTTAGCCGATACGCATTTCGTTTATGGCCTTGCAGATGGCAATGCGCGCGAAGCAAGACGTATTTACGATTTCCTAATCAAGTACTGCCTTCAGCTCCAACATTTACCAGTCTCCACCGTCGGTTGGCAGAAACAGGTAGCTTTAAGAGGGCAGCTGGTATTATTGGAAGACCACGAGCAGTCCGAATCCCAGAATTGGAAGAAGCTGTTTTGAACGCTCTCGAGGGGAATCCAGAAACAAGTACAAGAATAATTGCTGAAGCTCTCAATTCTACTCAGTCCACAGTTTGGAGAATTGTCCACGATAAACAATTTTATCCATACCATATTCCAAAGGTACAAGCTCTTTTGCCACGAGACTTTCCCCAACGCATTTTTATGTGTCAGTGGTTTTTGAGAAAATTGGCTGGAAATCCTCAATTTTTAAGATATGTACACGGACGAGGCAAACTTCTCCCGAAATAATAAGAAACACACCAATCATTTTTGAGCGGGTACGTGATTCAATGACTAGAAGACTGAATGCCTGTATCTTCGCTGAAGGTGGACACTTTGAACAATTTATTTGAATACAATTTAGTTTCCTTCATTTTATTTCATTCTACATATTCAAAATTTCTTAAAATAAAATGTTGATATTTCTTGCAAATTTTATTAAAACAAATACAGATTTTGCACCCTTGATAAAAAAAATAACTATTTCAAACAAGTAAAAATGAATAGAATAGGTGGTGGCGCCCCCTACAAAAAAACAAAACTACTAAGCATTGTGAAAAATGCAAAATAATGGAAATAACTTCAATACGCATCGATTAACAAGTAATCTACTTGAAATTGTCCAGTCCAAATATCTAGAAAACGGTTACTTATAGCCACTTGTAACAGGGAGAGCTTTTTTACGTAGATATGACAGAGGAATTATTTTTCTACTGAAAAATGTGCTAGAAGTACGCTCAGAAAAGTTATGAATCCTCAAAAAAGAAAAAGACGTGTAGGTGGCGCCCCCTACGAGTGAGAGCAATAATAACATCAGGTTCGAATTCGACACCTCAAAAAACTTCTCAATACCAAATAACGTTCAATTAAGGTCAGTATTTCGAATGTTATTTGAAAATAAACGAAAATAAAAATAAAACTTCAACACCCTGTATCTTGGAAACGAAGCGTTTCCGGACATATATTCATTCCGATAATTCATATTAGAATATTATGAGGAATCACCTCCTGAAGTTTATCAAAGCACTTTCAAATCACCCTGTATAGGCTCATTTCGAATTGAAATGTTATTTCAGAAAGTATAGTTACTTCATCAGTTATTGTTAGCATATAAACCTAGAATAAGTATACGTTATACACTCCTATAATTGGACTCTTTTGTCTGTTGGATATCTACTAATAATAAATAGATAAATAAATAGATATATTTTCCTATCACTTGGAAACAGACTCATTACCATTTATTTCTAGAAGTTTCCTATTAGTCTAAGAGCCGGTGGGAGGTCGACCTTCACCGATCTGATAACTCGATGAAACATATATTTTATTTGAATTAATTTTAATCAATTTTCTTTCATCACCTTCACTCTTTTGATAACCGAATGAGTTTCATCTCAACTGATAGTTTTTAACACTCAGAATATGCCTAGGTAGGCTTGCCTACTTATTTCTGTGCATGGCTACCTGGCAAGCAGATGTGAACAGGTAAGTCAATATAGGTAACTACACCGATCTGTTAACCAATCGAAATTGATATCATAGGTAAGATAATTTAATTACAAAACCAATCGTATAGGCTTGCCTGAAAAAAATCATGCATAAAATATTATTGCCAAGCTATAAAGTCTTAGAATTTCAGCTATTTGATAGGTGCGAGAGAGAAAGTAGAGCGTCCGAGGTCCGTGTGATAGAACAGGACACAACACAGCAGCTGCACGCTACCTGACCGTTGAATGTATCCGAGTGCGCATGCTCGTGTACATGTGAGTGACAGTGACATCATTTATTTACACTCGACAGTAATTTTGAACTAATAATTTATTATAACTCTAATTTCGATCACAATTTTTGTATTATTTCACACTACATATACTTACAGCCATGAAATAGTCAAAAATAAATAATTTAATATATTGATAAATAAAAAAAAAACAAAAATTCAACAATTTTTTTTTCATTTTGAAGCTTAATAATAAAATTCAAAAATGATAAAGAAATTCATATTTTTATTTAAAATTAAATAAAGAATAATTTATTTATTATTTAAAATCAAATAAATGCCGTGAAGCGGGAAAGAATAAGTGTTACTTTAAAAATTTTAGTATTATAAATACAAAAAATCATCAATATAGAGAAATAAAATTTAATAAATTTATGTTGTTAAAAGCGTTTATTACAAAGCATATAAAAGAGGTCAAAATTACTGTCGAGTGTCTATCACACGGACCTTGGACGCTCTACTTTCTCTCTCGCACCTATCAAATAGCTAAAATTCTAATACTTTATGGCTTGGCAATAATATTTTATGTACGATTTTTTGCAGGCGAGCCTATACGATTGGTTTCGTAATCAAATTATCTTACCTATGATATCAATTTCGATTGGTTAACAGATCGGTGTAGTTACCTATATTGACTTACCTGTTCACATCTACTTGCCAGGTAGCCATGCGCAGAAATAAGTAGGCAAGCCTACCTAGGCATATTCTGTGTGTTAAAAACTATCAGTTGAGGTGAAACTCATTCGGTTATCAAAAGAGTGAAGGTGATGAAAGAAAATTGATTAAAACTAATTCAATTAAAAATAGCTAAGAACACTTTTCGTTAGGCAAGTTATCATAGGCATATTTGTTTATATTTGATAAGAAATATGTATCATCGAGCTATCAGATCGGTGAAGGTCGACCTCCCACGGTCTCCTCTACTATATATATCCACATCACTTCGGAGAAAGTATTTTCATATGAGTAAGGTTGGGTTAGGTTATTACGATTCTTTTAACCTTTATCACCTGTCATAGAGATGTTCCAATTGGTACCGTACCAGAGTTCAAATGGCACATTTCCATCTGGATAGAAATTCTCAATGCATATTTTATATGCCACAAGTACTCTCAAATGACTCGATTCCCAGAACAGTCAGAAGCTCTTTTTCCCGTGTTCACTTCTACTTTCATCGAATTTCGTTGAATTTATGAATTCACCATGCTGCATGAATTACAATGAAACGAGTTTTGTGATAAAAAGCGAATATTTATGAAACTCGCAATAAAAGTGAAGAATCAAGGGGAACTTCTGTCCAGTAGTTCTATACGAACCGTGGACCGGTCGGCACGTTTTATGATGAAATGCAGCATGTGTGAATTGCATATGGATTTTTCTTCAGAGATATATTTCGAAAACACCATATTTCTATTCCTAAATGATGAATAGTTTGTGAGAGAGAGAGAGTATGTATTTATTATCCAAGATACAGAATCTTATGGACAAACACTGATAAAAAAAAGACATATAAATAATAATATCCGAATAAGTGTACAATTACGTAATTACATGAAAACAATACCCATAAATAATCACATCCAGGTAGATATACACATATAATATTACATAAAAGCACCAACAATATCATATCAATCAATCAATCAAGTCCGAAGAAACAATTCTTATTGACAAAGTCATTGTAGAGGTGCTAAGAGTTAAAACTTAAAACCTAAAACCTAAAATTAAGTAATAAAAATAGAAAAAACACTAAAAATGCTAAAAACGGTAGTGACACAGGCGTTTCAAAATTTGTATAAGTAAAATGTACAAGCACAAATGTTAACTAGTATGACATTTAAGTAAAATGATAAGCAGATACAACCACATGATGTAAACATATTGAAATTGAAGAAAAGCATATTTTAGTCCTGACGAAAAGGTTCACTATTAAAAAATTCTTCCGTATTGTAGAATGGATGGATGAGAAGCAATTCTTTTACAATTTTTTTAAATAATCCAAGAGATTCAATTTCCATTGAATTTATTGGTAACTGGTAAAACATTTTTAGATCGTTATGAATAAGAGATTCCTTAACAAGATTGTTTTTAGGTATAGGTAAGAATAATCTCAATTTTTGCGAGGATCGTGTGTTATGGTATGAGGGCAGTGCATTATATTTGTGGCGATTCTTGTGTATAAGGCAGGTGGTTTCTAGATCTCTGCAAGAATCATGCTTTTTCACTTTACAGAGGGCCCTAATGGCACTTTTTTTATTTATTTATTTATTTATTGATATACTGTTCTACAACCTGCACCATTTGTAGTAGTTGTTTGCTGCACACTCCCCAGAAGGGTATGCCATAGACTAGGTGGGACTCAATAAGGGCAAAGTAACCTGACTGAGATCGATCACCAGCTCACGGAACTCACCAACCTACAAGTTATCGAAATACCTCCTACCGATACTACAACCCTTACAAGGAAATAGCAGTTCATACGTCAAGAATTCCAAGCACTTCGTTGACACCATCACAGATGTTGAACTTGGACCAGAAGATCGTTTCATCAGCTTCGACGTGGAGAGCCTTTACACCAATGTCCCTATAGAAGAATCTCTCAGTATCATCAAAAGGAAACTCGAAGAGGATGACCAGCTGCACGAGAGGACTGACCTTCCTACCCACGCAATATTGGAATTACTGCAGTGCTGCCTCTGTAGAGAAGAATCGGTCCTTTTCCTGGAAATATGAGTTCTGTAACTCATATTTCCAGGAAAAGGACCGATTCTTCTCTCAAATCGACGGACTCTCCAATCATCGCCAACATATAGATGGAGTGGTTCGAGGAATTGGCTATACGGGAGGCAGAATACAAACCAAAGCTGTGGTTGAGGTACGTGGATAACACCTCCATTATATGGAATCACGGAGACAAACATCTCCAGGATTTCTTCTCAAGAATTAACAGAATCAGGGATTCGATCAAATTCACGATTGAAATGGAAACCAACAGTGCCTTACCCTTTCTCGATGTGAACGTTGAGAGAATAGGCAATGAAATCTGCACCTCCGTCTACAGAAAGAAGACACATACGGGACAGTACCTCAGTTACAGCTCCAACCATCCGAGTTCGACGAAGAGAGGGATCGTGAGAACATTGGTAGAGAGAGCGACGCACATATGCAACGACGTGGAGCCACTAGATGCCGAATTAAACCACATCAGAGAGGACCTCCACCGGAATGGATATTTCAAGAAACTCCTAGGAGAAGTATTGAAACAACTCCGGAGAACGAAGACATCTGAAGAGCAACAACAAAGCATAGTGATCTGCCTTCCGTATATCAGAGGTGTCTCCGAGAAGATCAGAAGGATCGGAAACGAGTTCAACATCAAGAGCTGCTTCCAATCCGGCAGTACTTTACGGAGTTTCCTGACCAAGACCAAACCTGACAACAAAAATGAAATCAGCAAGAATTGCATTCATGAAGTTCCATGTGAATGCGGAGTTTCCTACATTGGAGAGACAAAGAGACCGTTATCGGTAAGATTGGATGAGCACAAGGAATGGACTCAACGTGGAGAAACATCAAAATCGGGAATCGCTGACCACGCCTGGACTGAGCACCATCGAGTTCTATGGGACGACGAAAGTGTTCTACATAGAGAGGAGCATTGGTTCAAACGAAAGTTCAAAGAGGCCGCCTACATCGAAGCCAATAACCAACCAAGCGTCGAGATCAAGAACGTATGGAAACCACTGAATGCTCTTTCTGGCGGGCTGCAGAGGCGCGAAACCTCACGCACCACCACACCGCGCGAAATTACACGCACCACTGCACATGGCGGAATTACACGCGTCATTGCACCGACAGTCATATAAATTGGTAAGTAGCACCTAAACTTGTCAGTATTCACCGGAAGACGATTGCAGATACAAGCATTCGGAACGTCGTGAAAACCTTTTGAATACATTAAGACGATGGACGTCCGAAACGATAGTAATTAACCTGATTTGGCAGCTGTAAAACCCAATTCATGTGATATTATCCTGATGGCGTAGCAACCTGATGACAATGTTTTGCACAACTTCGTGACATGGTCATTGAATTGTAATTTATTATCAATATTGAGTCCGAGAAATTTAGTGAGAGAAACATTTTCAATGTTATGAGGGCCTAGGCTCAGGGCAGAAAGCTCGCAGCAGAATATTAATAGGTTTGTTTTAGAAGGGGTTGAAGACCAGTAAGTTATCGTCACACCAGGTTTTAATTTGTTCGATGTCTTCTTGAATCTTGTGATGTTATGTTTGTTCATCTTTGTCATGCCAAAATATGGTGGTCGGTAAATAATGTATACTTACCAGATATATTAATTTTTGTGAGATCGTTTATATACAGTAGAAACAGTGTGGGACCGAGTACTGAACCCTGTGGTACGCCACAATGAGAGTTGGCTCAGTTCGAGAGAGGTGGTTAGTTTTTATCAATTGCGAGCGATTTTCAAGGTATGATTTGAACCATAGCTGGCTGATTCCTCTAAACCCATAGTATTCGAGTTTGCTCAGCAGGATTTTGTGACTCACACAGTCAAATGTCTTGGATAAGTCACAAAACACTGCTGCAGCTGCCTCAGATTCATTAATTTCGTTATAAACTTTATTGAGAAGGGAAAATATTGCGTCGTTAGTGTTCTTCTGCCTTTGAAAGCCAAACTGGTTATCGCTCAAGATTTTATTTCTGAATATAAATTCCAATCGCTTCGTCATTAAAATATTCTATCAAGTTATAATAGGCTTTGGATACCAGTCTTTCGTGTAACTTTTTTCTAAAAGCTTTGAAAGAATCCGAGTTCTCTATATCTGCAGGTAGTTTATTATACATTTTGACACCGTTGTAAATTATTGAGTCTTTAATCAGGGTGGATTTAGGAATGATTAATGATACATTCATTCTTGCAGTGCGGTTGTTATTTTCGAATAAAGATTTATTCTTGTGAATGAGACATGTAGCTTCCAACAAGTAAATTGAGGTTAGTGTCAGTAATCGGTGTTTCAGGAAAAGAGGTTTGCAAGACCTCGACCTGTTTACTTGGTGGCACATGGTGCGTACTTCAAGTTTTACTTAATGAGGGCAAAATTTTTTTTTTGCCGCATCATAACCTGACTCCTTAGCATAGACCTGAGGGCAAAACAGCCTGATGAGAATTTTTTGTTCAACATGTTAATGTGATTTGTGAATTTCAAATTGGTATCTATGTTAAGTCCCAAAAATTTCATATTGCTGTCGATGGTACGGAGTCTACCCCTAATTCTATATCAGGAAGAAGAATTTAAATGTGAGTTATTTCGTTTTATTGAAATTAAACATAGAAAATTTGCATCGCACCACGATTTGATTTTTTGTTTCACGAAGCAAATTCACATCTTCAGAGTGCCATAAAATGGTAGTGTCGTCGGCAAATAAAGTGAAGAAACCAGTTATACTGTGACACAAGCATATTTGATATTCCTGTATTTCCCAAAACCACCCGATTCAAACCCTACAGCGATAAATAGAACAGGATGTTGAAAAAATCTGGAAACCAATGTAATTCAAATTGGGTGCAATATAACTAATTTTGTAAAGATAAGAGTCAATTTCATATATATGATTTTAAATAATTTACTTCCGACTTATTTGAGCGAGAATATTCGGTTCAGGAAAGATATTCACAATTATAATACCAGACAAAAAAACCACGTACAAATATTCCCTACCTCATTAATGAAAACCAAACGAAATATATATGATGAAGGAATGACTGAATATAATAACTTACCCGAATTAATTACAGCAACAGGAAACGTTTGAGTATTTATTAACAGATTGAAAGAGCATCTTTTGAATAGCTAACATTACGAGTTGTTACTGTAAACAAAACTACTCTACTTCACTTCTCTTATGAGAAATATATGTATTTATCATGTTTTGTAGTGATCGTTTTTTTAATTTGTGAAAGTTGAACATTTATGTTTTTTTCTTTTTAACTTTTGAAATTAGCTTTACGATATTTTTTTATTGTTGTACTATTTCTTATTTGTAAGTTACCTCTTAGCTAAATAAATGATTTCTCTCTCTTAGATACTGGGGCTAATGAAATTAGAAGAAATACAAAAATGTTCGATTCATACAATGGTGATCAGATTATTCCATTGGGGTATTTAAATTGTACAATTTCATTTCAGAATAAACATGGTAACTTAGCTATTTATGTAATTAGAAACGCTTCAGGACCACCGCTTTTAGGGCGTGATTTTTTCACTGTGTTTCACCTCATTATAACGGATAAGAACTCCACGAAAAATAATGATAAACAAAATTTACTGGATAAATACAGTGTTATTTTTGACCCGGGTCTAGGAAAATTCAAGTGTCTCCTGAATTTTTACGAGCTCGTCCACTCCTTTTCGCTATTAAAGATAATGTTGAAAAGGAGTTGCAAACATTAGGGGTCATTGAACCCGTTGACTATAGCTCATGAGGCATTCCTATTGGTGCCGTCATCAAGAAAGATGGATCTGTTAGACTATGCGGAGTCTTTAAGGTGACGTTGAATCCTCACATAGACATTGACCAGTACCCTCTTCCTTGATTCGAGGAGTTGTTTGTTAAATTGCAAGGGGGTGGACATTTTTCTAAATTAGATTCAGCAAATGCTTACACGCAAGTCTGTTTAGATGGAAATTAAAAAAATACGTAACGATTTCAACGCACAAGGGGCTATATCGTTATAATAGAGCACCCTTTGGCATAGCTAGTATACCGACAAAATTCAAAAAAAATATGGAATACCGTGGGGTAGCAATTTTCCTTGATGACATTTTAGTGACTGGGGGACCATATTGATCGTCTAGAATTAGTACTGAACAAATTGAAAGAAGCTGGGTTGAAAATGGCTCCAAGTAAATGTAATTTTTTCAATCACGAATATTTTTTTTCAAAATTGACAAACAGGGTCACACGTGTGAAATTGAATTATCTGCTATTATGAATGCTCCAATACCAGAAAATATCAACAACTCAAATCTTCTTTAGGATTGGTTAATTACCACGGAAAATTCGTGAAAAATTTATCTATTCTACACCCCTTATATCAACCTCTTGAAAGAACAATTTGACTGGCATTGGTCAGACGATTCAATAATGCATTTAAAAAAATCAAGGAAGTTCTCACATCAGCTGACGTGCTTGTTCATTACATAAAGGAGGAACCTTTGAGACTTACGTCTGACGCTTCAGAATACGGGCTGGGGGCAGTGTTAGCTGGTATGATGCCAGAAGGTAATGAACGGCCGATAGCTTATGCATCGCGGACGTTGTCGGTTGCAGAAAAAAGTACTCTCAAATCGAGAAAGAGAGTTTGGCGATTATTTTCGGTTTGTGTAAGTTCAATCAGTATATTTATGGGCGTAAATTCAGACTCACCGTTGATCATGAGCCTCTTGTTTCTATTTTAATCCAAACAAAAATATACCCCAATTCTCGCAAACAGATTACGTCGCTGGGTCGTGATATTATCTAATTACCAATATAATATTGAATTCGTTAAATCTGAGAAAAAATACGCGCATTCTTTGTCTCGATTGCCGCAAATGATGAATCAAGAAGTATGAGAGAATGTTGATGTAAATTTTATCGATTACTTTTCAAATATCGACCATTTTTTTATCAATTTCAAACAAATTCAAAATGAAACATCTAGGGATGTTATGTTGTCAAAAGTTCTACTTTTCACACGAATGAAATGGCCAAATTAACTAGAAGAATTTTTGAGGTCATACTATAAAATAAAAAAAGATTTGAGCATTGAACATGATTGCCTTTTGTGGAATAACAGGTTGGTAATCCCTTCAATTCTGAGAAATGATATTTACATTTGCGGGCGTTGTGAAGATGAAAAGTCTGGCAATATAATTTTTTTGGTGGCAAGGACTAGATAAAAATATAGAGCAGATATGTAGTTCATGTGATAATTGTTTATTACACAAAAAGTCCCCCAACAAGGCTATTTTGGACCCATGACCCTGGCTAAAATAAGTATGGTTTCGGCTACACATTGATTTCATGAGCCCATTTTTGGGAAAATATTTTCTTGTTGTTATTGACGCGCATTCGAAGTGGATAGAGATAATCCGATGAATGCTATCACTTCGAGATTAACAATTGATATTTTAAGAACATCATTTACGAGATTTGGGCTACCCCATATTGTGTCTGATAATGCACTTTTCCTTCTTCAACCATCTTGTAATAGTGCAGCGGAGAATGCAGTCAAATCAGTAAAGTATTCATTGAAAAATGCTCTTGGCAAAAACAAATATCTGGAAATAAATAAAGCTTTGAATAATGTTTTATTCGATTTTCGAAATACTGATCACTGTACAACGGGTTTGAGTCCGTCACGGTAAATGTTTGGCCGAAAACTGCGCACTCGTATCGATTTATTATTGCCGGGAAACTCTGTTGGTTTCGGTGATGCAATATTGAGAAATCACGTGGTAAGACAACAAACCAAACAAAAAATATATCATGGTGGTGAAAGATGTTTGCAATTTTCTGATAATGAAGCTGTTACAGTTAAAGACTATGGAGGACCTAAAGTAACTTGGATTGAAGCTCTCATTTTCAAGAAAATTGGAAAAATATATAGTTAGTAAAAATTCCTGAATTAGATAGATTGATTTGGAAACGGCATGTAAACCAGATATAAAAAAAATATTTCAACATGTCAACATTACCCACTAGTCATGTGGAAAATTTGGAACAAAACATAGAAATGCCAGTTCCATGTGTTGATAATAGATCGTATATAGTATAGTGAATCGACAAATGACAATTCAATAACTAATATAAATGAGGTTCAATGATTTAGTTGGTAGACCTAGACAGAATCAAACCTGTGAACCGGCTGAATAAATAATGTTAAATAATGTACTTTTTTTTTCTTTAGGGGGAAGATATTGTAGTGTATATATATATATATATATATATATATATATATATATATATATATGTGTATATCTTATGTTTAGTTAATAATTGCAAAAAAACCGGTTAAAGGTGAATCGATTTTCTCAATTCATTTTATTGGAACGTGCTTATACAGTGACCGGCAGAAAGTAAGCATCATATGGGAAATTCTTTTATTAATAAATTTTGACGAATATCGATATGTGCAATTGCTTCTGCACCAAAAGCAACCCCAAAAGACGTTGTACAGTGCCGTTCGTCTTTTCGTGTTTGGAGGGAAATTTAAAAAAATTAAAAATTATGTTTCAAAACACACTTAGTTGGGAAAATATCGAAAATGTTATTCGAAAAAGTTGTTTAGAACGTTATTTTATAGCTATGTACAAATTTTGAAAAAAATTTGAGATAAAAAATAAAAATAAATTTTTTGCCATAATAAAAATTTCAATTTGGAAATATACATTTTAGACAAAGAAACCCATTAGTAAGGCCAACAGTAATATTTTAAATGATATTTTGTAAGTATTCGCAAGCTACTTCTATTTTATTCGGAAAAAAATTTAAATCTATGGATTTGCCATGTATTCAGCTGCTTCATAAGAGGTCACTGAAATATCTCCAGGACATTATAATCCCGATACTGTTCATTATTAATAAAGGTCCTTGTATCTACATAATTTCAAATTGAATTTTTTATTCAAACAAAAAATAAATTGATTACAAACTTTCGAGTATGCATTAAATTGTTTGGTTTATAATTATTTCAGCATCTAATTTTATTATAAAATGTAATTATGTAAAAAATTGAATCAATTTTTTGTTTTAATAAAAAATTCATATTAAAATTCTGTAGATACATGGTTCTTCGTCAATAATAAACAGTATCGGGATTATAATGTCCTGAAGAGATTTCTGTGACCTCTTATGAAGCAGCTTTATGAAGCAGCTGAACACATGGCAAATCCACAGATTTAAAATTTTCTTCGAATAAAATAGAAGTAGCTGGTGAATCTTTACAAAATATAATTCAAAATATTACTCTTGGGCTTTACTAATGAGTTTTTTTGTCAAAAATGTATTTTTCCAAATTGAAATTTTTTTATGGCAAAAATTAATTTTTATTTTTTCATCTCAGATTTTTTTCCAAATTTGTACATAGCTATAAAATGTCGTTCTAAACAACTTTTTCAAATAACATTTTTCAATATTTTCCCAAATAAGTGTGTTTTGAGACATAATTTTAAATTTTTTCAGATTTCCCGCCGAACAAGGAAAGACGAACGGCACTATACAACATCTTTTGGGGTTTCTTTGGATGCAGAAGCGATTGCATGTATCGACATTCGTCAAAATATATTTAAAAAAAATCCCATATGATGCGTACTTTCTGCCGGTCACTGTATACCATCAACCCATTAACCCAAGAAATACCACGAATTAAAAAACTATCTAAAACCAGCAGTTCGTTCGAGTATATATATATATATATATATATATATATATATATGGTAAACATACGCAAAAAAGAATATGTAACTTCATCAGTAAATAGAAAGTGTCTGGAACTCGTCTATACATATTAACTGAAAATAATGAATTCGAAATCAATGCGAATACCACCGGATAGCTTAGTGATATATTTATGGTGAATATATGCAGAAAAATCGTTGAAATTCTGTACATTGAGCATTTTTTTCACAAAGTGTCCCGGAACTCGTCTTTACATCGTTGATTGGAAAACTAACAATAATCAAAAATAAAAACACATATTAGCGGATAGTTTTTAGTTTAATTACAAAAAAAACGGTTGATCACAGTAGATATTTTTTTAAAAATTAATATCATAGACTTGCTCATAACCTACAACCCGTTAACCCAGGAAATATCACGAATTCAAAAAATATCTAAACCAGCTGTTAGCCGATTAATGTATGATTAATGGTTGGTTAAGATACACAGAAAAAACTGCATATGTTAACTTCCCCAGTTTATAGAAAGCTTTCTTCAAAGTGTCTTGGAACTCGTCTATACATTGTTAACTGAAAATAATTAAAACGTTCAAAACCTAAATGAAAAAAAATTATGGAATATATAAATATATATAATATATATATATACATATATATATGTATATATATATATATATATATTATATATATATATATATATATATATATATATATATATATAAATATATATATATTATGTGAAGAGCAAGTTCTCTGGGGGAGTACTGAACAGGTACCAAGAGAGCGCAGTATACGATTGATGTGCGTATTCGATATATCGTATTTAGGAACAATAAATAGTTCAACATTTTGTGTGTAGTTTATATTCTGCATAATCAGGAAGGTCACATTACCGAGTAAAAGGAATACACTACACACCTGAAGACGATTGCAGATACAAGCATTCGGAACGTCGTGAAAACCTTTTAAATCCATTAACGTCCGAAACGAGAGTAATTAAGTTACCACATCGTCTACAACCTCAAACAAACGTTGAAGTTATCTGTTGTGGAGAAAAGAGCATCACATTAAATTTGGTACTCGCCTGCACCTGCTGTACAATAAAAGAATTATATCAGTTCAAAGTTTTATTTTGTCAATTAGGGAGAAAAAGTACACACATTGTGTTCGTTATTTGAATCGTATTGTATATTATGCGAAATGCATTTGCGATGAGTGGACCTACGGCATAATCTTCATTTGAAATAATCCATTCCACTTTGTCCACAATAAAAACGAAGAGAACTCATTGTTGACTCAATCGAGTCAACTAATTTTCGAATCAGTTGATTAATTTTGTTCAACTATCCTGGAGAAAAAATATAACGGTAAAAAAGCATCTCGGTTAATTCTGAGTTGATTTTCAATTTCCATCTCTTTCGCAAATTGATGCTATTGATAGATGAGTTCAATTAGCTAGCACGGAATATATTCTGCATATCAGGTTTGCGAGATTTTTAGACGCAACTGACGTCAATATCACGAAAGCGTTTAAGGGCCACAACGTTTTTTCCCCCATTTTTCCGACTTTGAAATCGGAATTTTGTTTTTCCGACTTTGAACGCGGAAAATCCGACTTGAAACTCGGAAATTCCGACTTCAGACTCGGAATTTTCAACATACGAGTCGGAATTTCCAATATACGAGTCGGAATTTTATAATTCCTACTTTAAAGTCGGAATTTAGTATGTTCTAACTTTAAGGGGGAAATTCCGATTTCATAGTCAGAATTTTCAAGTTACAACAAGATATCTCAGAGCATCACTTCAGTTCCTTTGTTTCAGTCAAGTTACACAGAGATAGTTATGAATAATCTAATCAACGGAAAATGAATGAAGATTATAAAAAAAATCAAGACAAGCTTTTATACAAATGCACTAAAAAGGAAAAAATAATTTCTTCAATTGTTTGACCTAGGTTATTCTGTGAGTAGCAGATTTAAAATCTTGCCCTGCAAGAATACCTATTTTAAATTCGAGGCAAGCTTTTGAATCTCCTACTCACAGAATAACCTAGGTGAAAAAAAAATAAAATAATTTTTATTCAATTATTTTTAGTCATTCATGAACTCCGTCATCTTATTGAATTCTGACAAAAATTTATAATCTCTGATCCCAAAAAACCCTCATACCAATTCTGAATGGAATCGGGCCATAATAACAAAACACGTCGGCCATCTTGGAGCCGCCATCTTGAATTCATGAGTTTTGACAAAACCATCATAATGTCCGTCTCCAGAAACCCCCACACATCAATTTTGAATGGAATAGGGTTATAATCACAAAACTCGTTGCCATATTGGAGCCGCCACTTTGTTTCCTCTCTAGCAAAAATTCCATAATGCATTGTCGCCGGAATTATGAACACCTGCCAAATTTCACGTTAATCGCTCAACTAGAAGTGGGTCAAAATTCACTTGCAAGATTTGAACTAAACCATATATACCAATGTAAAGTTAAATGAAAGTTTGTAAAAATGTCTTCTTCGTTAAGATAACTAACTACAAATACCTATACAATACAATTGTACGTTCAGTGGACTGTTTAAAAATTAATATTTTAGGCCAGTAGATATAGACAATCAATTCACATTAATTCCAAAAGTTTTCAAACTTCAAAGGTATGTTAGTGCATTAATGAAAACGAACTTTAAAATTTTGCAGAAGTCAGTGATGAACGGAACATTATTTTAATTTCCAAAAATGTTTTCATGCTTTATTTGCAAAAGTTCTGCAAACTAGGCATAACGATAGTGATGCTGTTTTACAGCAATTTAACCGGAAAAGGAATTTTTTTTTTTTTTAATTTTTCTTGTAATTTGTTTAAAAAAATTACAAAAGTTCTGCATATTAGATAAGTGAACGTTTTTTTTTTAATATTCACGTACATTTGCAACTATTTCTGAAAAACGTATCATTTATTTATGCAACTTTCATTCTTTACGCTGCCATTTTCATTACACACAAGTATTGGAATAATTACAAAAGTTTTTTATTGTGGTTGCAAATAAAGAGAATATCGGTCTCAGTGAATATGTAACTTTGTAACTTCATACGAAAAACGGAACCTATTTATTCACTAATATTAATTTATTGCATCTTCACAACTGCTGAAATGATTGCAAATGCTCTGCAAATTCAGTTATAATTACGTCTAATATATTACGTGACGCAAGAGATTTGCAACCGTCATTGTTCAACGGAACATTTTTTATATTATTGTTTTTTTATAATTTGGCCATAAATTGTTAACATTGTGCAAATAGGTTTAAGATATATATTAGACCGACATATGTCTACAGTGGTCCACTTAAATACTTGATTATCCATCGCGTATATCTGTTATATTTTGTACTGGTTAATTGAAATTGCATCCGAAGAATGATACGGTTACGTAGTTAACCTCTACAAAATTTGAAACTAATTATTCATCTTAGAAGCACTTACTGTTTTCGATTAATCAGCGAAATAAATTTAATCTAACATTATCGAACGCAACAATTGAAAGAGTACAAAATTGTATTTCTTCCGTTGAATTTTTGTGCATATTCTGCTAAAAACTATTGGAAGACATTAATTTTTCATCGCATTAAAAACGACATGTAATCATTCTCCATTTAAAATTTTCACTTTTCACAACATGACTTTATAGCTATCGAAGGGATTTTAAAATGAATAATCGATGCTCTATGCAAGTAAGCATAACAAAACGTTATCGATTGCAAATCTCGCAAGTACATGATTTTCATCATCAAATAGAAACGTTGATGAAAAATAAAAATTGAGATCGATATTACATCTCAAATTCAATTTTTACAGTTTTTTTTAAAAATATAATTCTAATTTACCTTTCTCACTCTTATTGTGGTTTCGCATGAAAAATTTCATTGAATCCGATTGGAGGACTGAAATGTAATCGATAAGTAACAATCAATTTTTTTATTTATAAAAATATTGAAAATAAATAAATACTAATGTACAACTGTATGACGTCAGAGTGTTTTTTTAATCTCAATATTTCTTCCATTTTTAAATGAATCAAGAAAATTATGAAAACGTGTCGAGAGATTCTCGATCCTCCATCAAACGTAGAGGATTTTTTAATGCAAATTCCTAATTGTAATAGATAGATAGATCTTTTATTTGATCCGGTTACATATAATGTACACACATAAACTCCGAGGAGTGTGGAACATGTCAGTAATAAAAAATAAATACAAGCTTTATATACATAATCAATATTATCACACACGTAGTTTTAACACAGCATACTATCATTTAAGAATTCCTGCAAACTATAATAAGGTTTTTCTACGAGGTAGTTCTTCAAACGACATTTCATTGTTGAAACTGAAATATTTCTTAGAGTGAGTGGAAATTTATTGAAAATGTTTATAACGCTATATTTGACATTTCTCTGTATGTATGTATAGTTGCATTTCTCGTTCCTAAGATCATTCTTTGTTCTTGTGTTGTATACGTGATCCTTTTCACAGTTACTGGAAAGTTCTGATTTATTTTCTCTTACAAATACTACTGCTTCATATATATATAGATTTATCAAAGTTAAAATTTTGCTCCTAATAAAACCTTCTCTAAAGCTATCGTTTTTTTTTCATCTTATAGATATATCTGATACATTTTTTTTGTAGTATGAGTATCCTAGAGATATCAACAGAGTTTTCCCAGAATATTATTCCATATGAAATTATTAATTCATATCGAAAACGTTAGCTTTCAACAATGATGATTCACGTACCGTTGATGAGCTTCTCCTTGGTCGCTAGTTAACTTGGTAACACAATGAATATCATTTATCAGTCATATAAAAATCTTTTTTATTCAGATATCACAGGTGTTGCATATTAATTTTTTTTTAATTCCTAATGTTTCGCATTGTAACATAGTTTGCAAATTATTATACTGTCACAATTGGTAAAATGAGTTGTTTGCCCGATTTGCAGAACTTTTGCTTTTTTTGGCAGAGTAAAAATACGAAAATATGTTTCATTCAATTTTACCCTAATTTCTGTGTTGCAGACGAGGTTGCAAATTATTGAAAACATTGTACGTCAGGACATCTTCACTTGCAACCATTATTTGAAACTTTTGTAATAATTCTAATACTTATTTTGATAAAAAAAAACAATTCAATGAAAACATATATTTTCCTTTTGACAAAGGTTGCAAATAAAATCTTCTCAAGAACATTATTTTAGTTATGTTTTGAGTTTGCAAAACTTTTGTATTTTAATCGAAACATTGTGGATTAAATTTTTTTTTAATAAAACAAACATTTCCGTTTTGTTTGAATGGTTGAAATTTATCGGAATGTTTGAATTGCTATTTATCAAAACTTATTCACTTATCCTGATTTTCAACATCTTGCGTTCAGAAAAAAGGGTTGCAAAATCAGACTAATTATCATTTGAACGCACTCTTTACTCTGCAGTTTTAAAACTTTTGTAATTATTATTAAGTTTTGGGAAAATCATGTCTTTCTCTACTGGCCTATTTGGTAAACTCGCAAACACACAGAACTGATCAAAGTGTCACTCACCCATGTGCCTCCGTCGGGGAATCTGATATTTAGCCAATAGATACTTCGTCTACTCTTCCTGGCGGTACCGCCGCTAATCACATTTACACTAATTTTAAGGATGAGGAATATCTTGAGTAATGAGCGTTATAATGATGAGAATATACCAAATCGAGAAGAACTAAATATGCTATGTATATATTGAATGAATGTGTTTTGACATGTTTTTTGGGTAACCTTCCACAATCTGAAAATGAAAATATAATCAGGAAAATCTATACAAGTGTAGAAAGGGCAAACTAATTAGTTTACCCCGATAGTTATTGCGTTCACCAAATTATATTTCCTACAGAAAAATGATTCAATTTGTCAATAACTTGTCGTTTTCTGAATTTGCCTATCAAATTTTTTTTTTTTAATTTAAAAGATACTTCTCTATATAGTTTTT
The DNA here is from genome assembly GCA_018342105.1 of Gonioctena quinquepunctata. NCBI lineage: Eukaryota > Metazoa > Arthropoda > Insecta > Coleoptera > Chrysomelidae > Gonioctena > Gonioctena quinquepunctata. The sequence continues at coordinate 22,394 of JAFIRS010002071.1, read as the reverse complement.
GCTTGACGTTTCGGGGACTATATCTGCCCCCGTTCTCAAAATCTTCTAAATCTCCTTTAATTGTTTTAATAATTTGGATTTTTTCTCGCAGAGTCTTTTTCGCTTTTTTAACTGACGGATGTCAATTGAGATCTGCCAAAAAAGTTTGAGAGTGACGTATTGCTCATTTGATATATGGGGTATTGTTCGGATCAGTTTATTAGCATTCTACCTCTCTGAGTAGAGGTAACCATGTATGATCCATTTAAACAGAATTTGTTGAAAAGCAGTTGTTATTGGAAAGAAGAATACAGGCCGTTTCTTTCAATTTTATCCTCTCTTGATGTGGTTCTTTCATCAATATTTTTGTCCTATTCCATTCAATCGTATGATCGCCATTAGATGTGAGGATATGTTCTGCAATTTTTAATCCGGTTATTTGTCGATTTCTGATGTAACTCTGATGTTCACTTTGGCGCACTTCCAATGGTCTTGACGTTTCACCTATATAACTATCACCACACGAATAAGGTATGTTGTAAACACAGTTTTTGGTACTTTCTTCTGCGTTTTTTGGTTTTGTTTGTGTTTTGGTTTAAAAGACCTTGGGTTTATTTTTCTTTCGTTTTTTTTTTTTCAATATCAGTGATTGTTTTTTCCACAAACCGATCCGGATATCGTTTTTCCTTGAGAACAGATTTTATGAGGTTTATTTCTTCCTGTAGGTTCTGGTTGGAGTTGCAAATTGTTTGGGCTCGATTATAGAGACATTTGACTATCCCTTTTTTCACACTGGTATGATGGTTTGAGTTGTAGTGTAGTTATCGATTGGTATGCGTCTTCTTTCTGTGTACAGATGTTTCCATTCGTGATGATGATTTTTGGATCATGACATCTAAAAAGGGGAGTTGGTTGTTTTGTTCTGATTCTAACGTGAATTTGATCGTCGGTTCTTGACCGTTTATATGATCCAAGAAAATGTTCACTTCGATTCCAGATAGCGAAAACATCATCCACGTATCTCCACCATATTTTTGGACCATTGTGGAATGTTTCAACGAAGTATTCTTCAAAGTATTCCATGAATATATTACTTAAAATGGGTGACAAAGGAGAACCCATCGCCATACCAAACTCTTGTTGATAACATTCATTCTTGAATTGGAAATATGTTTTTTCTGTGCATAGTTTGGGTAATTCTATGATGGCACTGACATCCAATTTTGTTCTTGTCTTCAGTGATGTGTCATTTTCTAATCTTTCTTCCACTATTTCTAGAGTTTTATCAATAGGGACATTAGTAAACAAACTTTCGACTTCAAAACTTACTAGAAGATCTCCATCTTGAATTTGTAATTCATTCAATTTCTCCAGAAAGTGAGGGGTATTCTTTATAAAACTATTTCCATTTCCAGATAGTGGTTTCAGAATGTTGAGTAGGTATCTGCGAGTTTTTGTGGAGGAGATCCAATGGAACTTACAATAGGGCGTAGAGGATGAGATAGTTCCTATATTTTTGGTAACCCATAAAAATGTGGGGGTTTGCTGTGGTGTGTTGCTCTGCGTTTTGTTTTCGTGAGTATGTTTTTGTGTTTAGCTGAAGTTCGGTAAATTTTGTTTTCTATTGATGGGGTTGGATTTTTGTTTAGTTTTTTGTATACTTTGTTTACTGATATGGTAGTGTCTTGATTGAGTGTGTGATATGTGGTGTTTGAGATCATTTGTGTTAGTTTGTTCTCATAATCAGTAGTGTTCATGATGACTGTTGCGTTACCTTTATCAGCTGGAAGTATTTTGATCTGATTGTCTGATCGAAGAGATCTCAATGCATCTCTTTCGTATTTGGGGAAATTGGGCTGTTGCCTCGATGGCAGTGATCATTTCTACCGTTGGAACCATTTTGGGTGCAACTGCGAAGTTCAGTCCCTTTGCCAACACAAGTTTTTCATGTCAAGAAATGCTATGTATCTTCCAAAAGATCTGAGAACTCATTCTCCTCTTCCGTCTCATTTCCCCACTCACAAAAGTGACTATATCAGTCTGTCTGATACCTCACGCGCAAAATCAGGTCGAAAGAATTGAAGAATGCAAATGAAAAATTCACATTTGAAATATACAATATAAATATACAATCCCTTGGCAAAATTAATTATAATTAAAGTAACAAAAAAAAAGAACAAATGCGTCAAGACGCACCATAACCGCTCACCTAAAATTACACGAGAAATTTTACCCAAAAAATAAGCCAAGAGATGCTTATAGTTTAACAAAATTCTATTGTTCTATAGAAGGTAAGGGACATACCTTCGTAACAGGACGCTTGAGTGTCCCTTTATCGGTATCGGTAACAATATCTCAAACGAAATTCCATCGGGCATAGTAGTCGTTGAGTTGCTGCTGAACTTCAAGAACAGTTTTAAATACAGGGTGTTAGTGAATAAGTGCGACAAACTTCAGGGGGTGATTCTCCATGAAAAAATAATGACAGTTTGCTATATAACTTTTGTCCGCAAATGCTTCGTTTTCCGAGATACGGGGTGTTGAAGTTTTTCTTAACAACTGACTATTTTTGTATTGCTCTGAAACCGGTCGAGATATGCAGATGAGATTTGATGAGTTTCAAGAGGTAGTTATTGCGCATTTTTTGACATGCAATTGAGAATTTTATGTTTATCATTGGCGCGCATACGGGTAATGATCTCAATTTTTTTGAAGAAAAAATTGGCACTCGGTTATTTCAAATAAAAAATAGTTTTTGAATTTCTCGTTCAATTTGTGACAAAAAATCTCTCTCGCCTTCTTTCGTATGGGGCGCCCTTTCTATGCAAAAAAAAAAATAAATAATCTTAACGCGTATTTTTCATTTCTTTAATACATTATCAAGAACTATCTAATACAATAACGTTAAACCAGAACAATAACAGAAAATAACACCAATAAATAAATAGGCGCAAAGCTACAACAAATGTTCAAAATGACCACTAGTCTAATCAACAAGTTCAAAAACGTGTTAAATAGATATAAAGCTCCTAAAAATATGAGCGATAGCTCATTCGATTCGGAATGACGTCTAGAAAAATTTATTTTAAGGGCTTATCAGCACGTAAAAAATTGCGATTGTTATTAACAAAATAAGATTAAAAAAAGAAGGTATTTCGTTTTTCGTTAATAATTTCTAAAATAATGATATTTAAGGAATTATGAAAAAAGATCCTCCCGGAACTCTATCTCTATTATTTATAATTTTTTTCAACGCTAAAAAGCCGTTTTATCACATACATTATTTTTTTATAGTATTAAATAACAATTTAAAAATTTGAATGAATTATGGTGTAATCTATCCATTTGAACGAAAAAAATCTCGGTAAAAAAAAATTTTTCATGTCGATTTTTCAAAAAGTTACACCATTGTTAATTAACTAATTTTTTTCCAATCTCTGTTTTTATAAATTACGACATAAAAGTTTAAATAATTGGTCTATAAAATTTTCGCTCCGTGGAGCTCTTTTCATTTAGTACTCAATGAAGCAATGCAAAAAAAATGCATTAAAGTTTATTATTTTGTTAATTATAATTTTTTTAAATTAACAAAAAATGAAATTTCAAAAAAATGTTATCGAAATATTTTTTTTCAGAAATATCTTATTGCTGTTTCTGCATCTAATATAGGTATTAATTAACATTGGAAAAAAATGTTACGTCATTTGTAAGAAATTGTTTATAAACAAACAGACTATTTTGGGATTTAAAAAAAAACTTTGTTACCATCTTATTGCATAGGTGAAATTATGATTTTTGAAAAAAAATTCTTAAATAATTTTTTTTATTGTTTATAATCGTTTTTTTTATATTTCAATTGTTCAAATAATTAGTTAGGAAATTATTTTATTCTTAAAAATCATCATTGAACTTTTTCAATGAATCAACAGAGAAATATTTTATTTATAAATAATTTCATTGTTTATTAACTTAACAATTTGTTATTAACAAATAATATTAACCGTTATATTTTTTTTTTAAAACTTCAAACGATAACAAAAACAACTATGTATAACAAAGTATAGAAAAAAAATTTTTTATTTTTTACAGCATTGTTACATATTATATGATAATGAAATTACAGCCGTTCCATAATTTGTCAAGATATAAATTGTTATAACATTTGAACTATAAGAGATACGGTAAAGGACATTCAAGTCATTTTTATAAAACATTTATTTATCTTCAAAATGAATTCAAAATCGATTCTGTAACCATTGTTTATCAGTTGTTATAAGCATTTGTTTAAAATTTTTTTTTTTATATTTTTTAAATTTTATAGCTTATAACTTGTTAAATAATATAGATACAGCTACGGACCCGGAACTCTTTTGTTCTATGATAAAATATCTTTCTTATTACGTATAAATTATAGCAATATAGATTTTTGTTTAAATAATATACTAGTTTAAATTTATACTTACCTAATTTACATTCGGCTATTGATCATTTTCATTCATTTATCACTAGAATTATTAATATTCTGCTAAAGTTTAATTATTTATTTACTGAAATAAATTTACTAAAAATGGGATGAAATGCACAAGATCTTGTAAAGGGTGTAAAGGAGAAACTTTAGTAATGCGTCCGACCTCATCGAAAACGTACAAATGTCCTCCTCTTTCAGGATCTTTTTTCATAATTCCTTAAATATAATTATTTTAGAAATTATTAACGGAAAACGAAATACCTCCTTTTTTTAATCTTATTTTGTTAATAACAATCGCAATTTTTTACGTGCTAATAAACCCTTGAAAAACATTTTTCTAGAAGTCATTCCGAATCGAATGAGCTATCGCTCATATTTCTAGGAGCTTTATATCTATTTAACACGTTTTTGAACTTGTTGATTAGACTACACCCTCAGACGTGGTACAAGATTAAACTCTTCGCCTCATTGATTGTCGTATTCGCGCAAATATTCCTGGTGTATTTCTTATTGTCTCACAGCCGGCTATAATTCGATTCCTCAGGTCTTCAACAGTTCCGACGGGAGTGGAATAAATTAATGATTTAAGAAAACCCCAAATGCAAAAATCTAGAGAAATCAAATCCGGAGATCGAGCAGGCCAATGTTCCGTACCTCCCCTACCTATCCAACGATTTGGATATACTGTATCTAAGCGATTACGTACAATAATGCTAGGATGGACTGGTGCACCATCATGCATGAACCAGAAGTGTTGTCTCAGCTGTAGAGAAATTTATTCAAGAAGGACAGGTAACTCTTCCTATTAAGGTGAGAGTCGTCTGTTAGTCGTTGTGGGAGAAAATATGGACCGATTAAATGATCATCAAGTACCCCAGCCATACATTCACTGAAAACTGATGCTGAAAATGAGTTTCAAAATTCCATGTGGATTTTCCTCAGCCCAGAGGAGATTGTTATGGAAATTCCATATACACTGTCGTCCAAAATTAGCCTCGTCAGTAAACGAAACGCCATTTAAAAAACTAGGAATTTGAGCGATTTGATGAAGAATGAAATGGCAAAAAACTAGGAGCGGAAAAAAAATCTCTAGGTAGTAGAGCTTGCACCCGTTGAATATGAAACGGATACAATTGCTATTCTTTGAAAATTTTAAATACAGTGGAGTTGCTTACATTCAGTATGTTGGCAATTTTTCCAGTACTTGTTTCAGGTGACTCCGCAATTAACTCGAGAACTGCTTCTTCTAGTTGCACAGTCCGTACTTCTCGAGGGCGCCCGCAATCAGCCGTTTGTTTCTTAAATGTACCATTTTCGCGCAAACGTTGGTGAAGACGAGCAAATATTGTGTGATGGGGTACCCTACGTCCTGGATACAACTCAGCATACAATCGTCGAGCGTGCCGACCATTTCCATTACTTCGACCATAGACAAAATGCATGTCTGACAATTCCGCATTTGTATAATTTTCCATTCTATTCGATAAAAGAAAAATTAATTACTTATCATCATTAATGTTATTCGAAACTAAAAGCTTAAAAATGAAGAAACGCTAATTTGACATTTCGTTGAAACATTCGTATTTAACAGAATGTTGCCTACTAGCATCGCTACTAGATAACATCTTATATATTTTTGCATAAAAACGGCGCCCAATGCGAAAAAAATGCAGGAGATTTTTTTTGGCACAAATTGAACGAGGAATTCAAAAATGATTTTTTATTTGAAATATCTCAGTGGCGTACCATTTTTTTCTTTAAAAAAGTTGAGATCATAACCCGTATGTGCGCCAATAATGAACATAATATTACTAATTGCATGTCAAAAAATGCGCAATAACTATTCCTTAACACTCACCAAATTCCATTAGCATATCTCGACCGGTTTCATAAATGAATAGTCAGTTATTAAGAAATACTTTAACACCCCGTATTTCGGAAAACGAAGCATTTGCGGACAAAAGTTATATAGCAAACTGTAATTATTTTTTCATGCAGAATCACCCCCTGAAGTTTGTCGCACTTATTCACTAACACCCTGTAAATAACTGGATGAATTTATTTAGCAACCATTTGTCCGCAATATTCTTTGAAACCAAGGCACTCATCTATATTATGAATATTAAGAATTTCGTTTTTCGTCATGATGTAGGTTTCATACAAACTTTTTGATGATTATGAAAGCGTAGTGATTTTGTTTTATCTGAATAAAAGAAAAATAATTTTGGTTTGATCGCGCATTGATACCATTGATCACATAAAAACATTTCTGCTTCAGACTGTTTTAATTTTTTCTAGAGATTATCGCGCTTTCATTTGTAAATACAGTTGATATTTTCAGAATTTTTTTTTTCTGTAAAAGCCATTTATACGCTGACGATACTAATTATACTGCACATTCGAAGAAGCTGATGCACAATATGCCTGCATCAGAATAAATGAGAATATTCACACTTTGTATGGAATTATCTATAAATACTGTTTGAGTATCACCCGTTAAAATCTGAAGCTCAGTTATTCGGGAAGAAGGCATTACGCCCTAGAATGCTTCCATAAAATTTCGCTACATGAGTGTGCACTGCCATTCTGTGAATCTGAGTTGTTTTTGGCACGAACATGAGATGTGAATCTCGAAATTGAATTATGCTGGGCCTGCAATCCTGAGCGCCGAAAATCGATGTATTTTTTTTATTGTTTTATTTTAACATCGACCTATTTCTGCGACCAGGGCTAAACACCGACGCCGGTGAGCACACTCCCCCCAATCGGAAATTTTGCCGAATCATATGTTGTTTCAGAGGTAGGGTTCTTTAACGAGCTCAACATCTATGACCTCGGGACCGCCATCTTAATGTCCCCTCCGAAGGACGACATATCTATCGTGTTACTTGTGCTCATTGATAAGACGGCTCATAATCACAGAGATCGTCCGCTATCTTGGAGCCGACATTTAGATTTCATGAATTTTGACAAAAAAATCATAATCTTCGACCCCGAAAACACCCCATACCAATTTTGAATCGAATCTGACCACAATTATAAAACCTGTCCGCCATATTGAAGCCGTCATCTCGAATATGTAAATTTTGAATGAAAATGTATAATCTCCGGCCCCAAAAACCCCCCATACCAATTTTGTATGGAATCGGACCATAATCACAGAGATAGTCGGCCATCTTGAAGCTGATTTTTATTTTATGAATTTTGACATAAAATTCGACCCCGAAAACCTCTACTTACTAATTTTGAGTAAAATCGGACCATAAACACAAAGCTCGTCCGCCATCTTAGAACCGCCATTCTGTTTGTTCCTCAAACAAAAAGTCCATAATGCATTGTCACGGGAACTATGAACACCTGTCAAATTTCACGTTAATCGGGCAACTAGAAGTGGGTCGAATTTAATTTGCAAGAATTGATTACAAACACCGGGACAGGTTAAACTAAATAAAAGCTTGTAGATTACTTAGTTTTCCTATAAATGCAAATGAACCTCAAATGAAAAGAGCATAATACTTATACAAAAATGATAAATTCTCATGAATGGTAATTTGCAGCGACTTTTGAAGTAAAACTTCTTTACACACGCTTGACTTGGGGAGTAAGCTGGTGAATGCGTGACGAGAGCGTTACGAAAAGTGTGATTGGGCGAGGCGAACGGTCTGTACAAAGGTGAGTGCGTATCTCATACTAGTTGCTGGCGTCGTAGAGTATTATGCAGCGTTCCTTTTTCCTTGTCTATTTTCTCCCTCTACTAATACTCGGCATTCTACTCTCGACATTGGGGCGCGTTTGATTCTCTGTCCTTTTCTTGTTTCTCTGTCTCTCTGTCTCTCTGTCTCTCTGTCTCTCTGTCTCTCTGTCTCTCTGTCTCTCTGTCTCTCTGTCTCTCTGTCTCTCTGTCTCTCTGTCTCTCTGTCTCTCTGTCTCTCTGTCTCTCTGTCTCTCTGTCTCTCTGTCTCTCTGTCTCTCTGTCTCTCTGTCTCTCTGTCTCTCTGTCTCTCTGTCTCTCTGTCTCTCTGTCTCTCTGTCTCTCTGTCTCTTCTGTCTCTTCTGTCTCTTGTCTCTCTGTCTCTCTGTCTCTCTGTTCTCTGTCTCTCTGTTCTCTCTGTTCTCTGTTCTCTCTGTCTCTCTGTCTCTGTCTCTCTGTCTCTCTGTCTCTCTGTCTCTCTGTCTCTCTGTCTCTGTCTCTGCTCTCTCTGTCTCTGTCTTCTGTCTCTCTTCGTCTCTGTCTCTCTGTCTCTCTGTCTCTCTGTCTCTCTGTCTCTCTGTCTCTCTGTCTCTCTGCCTCTCTGTCTCTCTGTATATCTGTCTCTCTCTTTCTCCTTGTTACTCTTACGTATTTCGGCCTCGCGTTCCTACAATTTACTGCAGCAAATTTTCAAAATAGGATAACATAAAATTTATCTAATACGTGTATAATAAAATATTTAATAATTGTCGAGGTTCACCATTACAAATAATTGGTGACATCGTGATTGAACATGACAATAATCAAATGGAAGTTGATGATGAAAATCCCACTATAGATCATGTACAAAAACCGAGACAAATCATTGGAGTTAGTAGGTTAATTAATTTTTATTTTATTTTTATAATCATTCATGACTCTAATAATAATTTACTAAATTTACCAAACTAAAATGATGAAATTATAGGTTATTAGAAAATTAATATATGTATATTCATGTATATATTCTATACATCTATACATATATAAAATATATATATATATATATATATATATATATTTTCTTTAGTTTCTTGACCATATATATATTTTCTTCAATTTCTCGGAATAAAGATCGGATTCAGTCAATTCATGTAATTTTTTTTTATCAACTACATTTCGACATGGTATTTGTCATCATCAGGTTAAAACACAAAATTAAAAATATGGAGTTAAATATGTCTCAAACTCCATATTTTTAATTTAAGTGTTTTAACCTGATGATGACAAATACCATGTCGAAACGTAGTTAAAAAAAAAGAAAAATTATATGAATTGACTGAATCAGACCTTTATTCCGAGAAATTGATATATATATATATATATATATATATATATATACATAGATATAGATGGAGCTAAAGAAGTTTTACTTCAGTCGTGTGGTATAAAGCACACTCGTTTTTTTTATTTATTTGTATATCTTAATAGAAAACCTTTTCCGATAAAAGTTGTGGAGTTCATTGAGCTCTGTAATGAAAATAAAAAATCAATATTTTTTTTTCAATCTTTCAACAGCCGCTTTTTGAAATTACACGACCGATTTTGCACATCTTCGAACCTATTCGAGGCATTATTAAAAAGTAATTTTGTGCCGAATTTCATTCCATTCGGTTGAAAAATGTTGCCCCCACCCAAAAAGTCCATATTTTTCTAGGAAAGTGGTTATTTATAAGATAAACCTTCAATGCAAGTTTTATGTTCAACAAATACAATATGATATGTCTAATGATTCCAAAATAATGTTTGAGATCAAATGAATCCTAGTTATTTTTTCTCCTCGGAATAATCTGGATAGAAGGGTTAGGTACAGTGCTATGGTACTTCAGATGATATAGTTATATCTTTCCTGCCTGCCTTTCTTGATGATTTCACGGAGTCGTCCGACTAATGGAAATACCGTGTAAGCTTGAAAATGTCTCGACTTCGTGCGATATTAAATAATTTCTCCCGTCAGAATGAATGTAAGGCATCTCAAAAATAGCGAATTACTGTCTAACATGGCTAATGAAAGTTCCTGACGTTATATGAGAACAGGGAAAAGTTATTCGTCTACAATGGTGGAATCAGGTCCGTGATGAGCTTATACACATCTACTAACTAAAAATTAAGAAATAAATTCCCGAAAAATCTAAAAAAATTTGAACTGCTCTCTGATTGTATTAAAACTACTCATTGAGTTTCTGTGATACGTTACAGAAGTCTGTAACATCAGTAGCAATCTAAAATACCACTGAAAATGTAAATGGCAGAATCCTATCAGTGGTTGGAGATTATCTTCCTGAACTCCGATTGAAACCGTCACGTCGATGGAGATGTTAGGGTGAAAGGTTAACTGATCTTGATGGCCATTGATAAGTACTCGAAATCTTTTCTATCGTTTTAACACTAACATTAAATTATGGGAAAAGTTATTCACAAATAGCGGCGGTACCTATGTCCTCAAATAGCTCAGTTGGTAGAGCGTCTGACTCGAAAAAGAAGGTCGTGGGTTCGACTCCCGCTTGCGGATGGTTTTTTTCCTTTAATTTAATAAGTTGTCTGATATGCCATAACTTTTCCATTCATGTATTTTTCACAGACGCAATTTTCCACTTCGTATACGAATCAGCGTTCGAAAATGACTGTATTATTCGTAAACTCGCAATGAAACCATAATGATACAAACGTTCAAGAATATTTCAATAGGGCATACATAATAGAAATACGAATCTGGAGAACTGTACGTTGTGCTCATAAACCAAACCATGTTCAGCTTTACAGTCATTCAATCTCACTGATTGTCACTCCTTATGAATTTTAAGTTTTTGCATCATTTCATAAAGTTTGTTTGTCGATACCATGCAAGTTCGTTCACTTCCGCTTTGGATCAATTTGAATAACGAAAATATTGAAAAATTTGTGTATGATTGATTAACAATAGAAGTATGAGGAGAAATCATCTTACGTGGAATAGATGATTATTGTTATTAAAACGGTTTTATTAGCTTCACTTGTAACTAACAAACAATGTAATCGAATCTTGGTAGTCAATTTCAACCTACTTCTAATTGTCGTATTGAAATCAAACTTGATGTGTATATGTAGTTTTGATGACGATACTATAATTTGATATTTTGGAGCTGATCTGATGATGGAACCAGGAGGTGAATAATGGATTCTTCAGTAGCTACTAGTAAATATGGTGAATGCACTGACGCAATGGTTCTCAACATATTCGCTCAAAATTTAGTTAGTAATAACTTCCATATCATGTGGATGATTCAATCGAAGAGTTTTCCTCCGTAGTATTTTTAGTCTTCCGTAGCAATTTGGACTAAAAGTTAAAAATGGAATTATAGTTTGAAAAAACACACATTGATGGCAATAAGGACTCTTCACTCACTTTTCATAAGTATATTAAGATAACTGATATAAAAGAAATTGTTTGGCCTCAATGACTTCATTCTCAATTATTTTCAACTTTTCAGACCTTTATTGCCATATATGCGTACATTTTTAGTTTTTCAAACTATAATTTTATTCCAATAAAAACGCAACAATAATATATGTATATTCAATACCTGTTAAAACAGTGTGATATTCCGTATTATAAAATAGAAATGTTTTCAAATTCCAAAACGCATTTTTTCTTTCAAAATTATTTATACAAAATCACTCACTATCTGACATACCTTACACTCCTGATAAAAATATAAATAATATACAGTATGTTAAACACCTATGAAAATTACTATTTCAACAAATACGATAAGAAAAACACATTTTCTAAATCGGTTAATTTATTTCAGAGCTTCTCCAAATCGCCATGACCTAACTAACCATACCACCATGCAACTCGGATTCCATTCCAACCAGAGCCAAGAAATCACCAACAATATTTCCGCTGACTTCAATCTCTCGAGCTCACTAGCAGCATTCCCCCAGACTGATTGGGGACCGAGGCGGACCGCTCACATCGTCATACCGATAACTGCCATCTATGTCGTCATTTTCCTCAGTGGGTTACTGGGCAATATCAGCACGTGTATAGTTATCGCCAAGAACAAGTCCATGCACACTGCTACCAATTATTATCTCTTCAGTTTGGCGATCAGTGATCTTCTGTTGCTGACTTCGGGATTACCTCCAGAAATATACTCCATTTGGTCCAAATATCCGTATATCTTCGGAGAAGAGTTTTGCGTGTTACAGGTGAGACATTTTCATATTTCAATTCATTGAAACTAAGTTTTGGCTCGTTTTATTGTCACTATACACTGTGCACTGTTTCACAAAAATAATTTCATATTGACATGCTGGGGGGGTGTTTTCTATTTGTATGGAAGCTTTTAATCTCTGATGTAACCTTCTTGGGTACTGGTAGACTTATACATTCACGATGTCCTTCAATAATCCGTTTTGAATGGTCTAAATTTATAAGAGTCTGTTTTAAAAACCCAAGAGTGGGATATCGTGTGCCTTGACTGCTTATAAGCGCAATTTTACTGATAGACCAGTCGGTATAACGTTTGGTGGACTGGCAAATTCTACAAAAATCGCTCCTGATTATTTGAATAATGATACGCACGCTAGCCAAAGGCGGAACGGTGAAAAAGGGGTGAACTCTAATTAACCCTTCTTCACTGACAGCTAAACACCCTCATTATGAATGCAAATCTGCGAAAAGTTCTTTACCGTCGGCTCAAATGAATTTCATGGTAACAAACACGTTTTGATAGGACTTCATGTGTTTTCGAATTTACTTTTCCAGTCTAGCATCGATGGTAAAAGTACTGATCAGGGAAGTGCGTTCGGTAAACCATGTTTTAGTATTTATTTATTTATAAAACTTTCCAAGAAATAAGACATGTTTATAACAATATTAAATTAAGAGTAATAATTGACAATTCATCGATTATTGGATGTATCAAAGTTACACTTGTCAAACTATTATAACTGCGTCCCATGCGCGAGTTTTGCAGCTCACCTAAAATGATTGAGTTGCAAATAGTGATGGTAATAAATGTATGTAGTTACTTACCTAAATAATCGATGGAAAAAAAATGTATTTCGTGCATAAAATAATTTATTAAAATCGTAGCAAAGCGCTTTCGACCCTAAGGTCATCATCAGTGCGTACCTGAAAGTAAGTAATAGTGATAGAGAACAAGTTACTGAAAAGTTTTTTTTAAGAAAGAAAATTAAAATATTTCAAATGTGAGGTTACTTACTCGTCAGGTGTACAAGAAGTCAAAAAGACCTCAAAATATCTCATGATCAATGAGTTTTGCATAAGTTTACGTGACAAACATGTTAAAAAACATATCCTAGGCCAGGATGAAAATTGAGATTACATTTTCATTATCTTTTAAAAGCCATTGTTTAGGTGTGATAGCTGGACCCAAGTGACAAGATTGATAAGTGAACGATGAAGTATATTGACATGGAACACAGAACCATGGAGATATGAGAATCAAGAAAGGAATATCCCTGTCATACGAAAAACACACTAGAAGATGATCAATCTAATGAGGACTGTCATCTGTCAAATATATGTTCCAGTATTCCAAGGGAGACCAGAATTGAAGAGTCTTGCCTTCAATTCTCACATTTGAGTCATTGTTATTGAAAATAAGTTTGAGGGAGAAGTCTAATTAGACCTGTCCTGATCGAAACAAACAATTGAATAATTCTGGTAGTGTCCATGGACAATGAATTTAAATTTTCCTTAATAAAAATAAAAATCCTTCTCCACCATGGCTCAGTTGAACCGCAACTGGGGGATGAGTAGTGTGATACAAGTCTAATGGGAACTAGACCCAACTCCCACAGCTGGAATAAAACAGAGTCTAAAAGGTGATAATCAGAACCAGACTTGTGTTCTCAGTATGGAGAAAACAGGAAAAGAGGCTGCAAATTGCAAAAGAGATACAAGTAAAACCATCATACATAGAGAATGGAAATTGAAAATTATTAGCATGATTAACAGAAAATTAAAATGCGAATAATTAGAGTGAAAAGGCTGAGAATGTTCAATATTATTTAATTTAGACGTCATGAAGTGGAATATAGGATCTATTTAAATTGACTTGCGTGTTGAGACAGAGGTTATTGTTAGTATTTCTTTACTAATGTGTAACTTTCAAGAAAATCTAATCTATTAAAATTTTTGGAACTGACCTCATGTAAGATTTGTAATTTTTTTTGAACTAAAATTATGATTGTTAAATTTGGATGACCGAAGGCAGAAATTTTATAACTGTTCGAATTTCCCAGAATACGCACTTTCAAAGGTCTTGTTCTACCAATGTAGGCTGCACCCAGTCTTCAAATTTAACTTATATATACCTTTTTGGAAAGTTTGAATTTTTTTTTTTGTATTGACCAAAATTATCCATTGTTTTTTAAAAAATTTTTTCTTTTTGTCATTTGGAGGGGGGAGTGGGGCCTGGCACTTCCTTTTCCTTGAGCCCATATGGGCTCCAAGAATTGACTCCAATGGTATGGAGGTAATCTAATTAACCATATTTTTCCCCCCTTTTCCCTCAACTATGTACTTTTTTTAGTTTCTTTGTGTTGCTCGCTTGGGATAAAATTTTTTTTATCATGCTTTTACAGGGGGGGATATTTCTTTTAACCAAAAATTTTATTTTTATTTTTTTTGGGTTTTCCTTTTCCGGAATGGTTTTTTGTCCAGGAAAATGGATTCGGGCCCCAAAGCCTATCATTTTAAAAGACCCAAACACATCCGTTCATCACCTAGGGTAATTTTTTTTTTTGGGCAATTGCAAAAAAAATTTTTAAAAACCATGCTATTTCCCCCGGGGTTGAAATTTTTCCCATGACTGCTTGGGGGGAAAATTTTTTTCAGTTGACCCTTTTCCTCCAGTATGCCCTTCGAAAACCCTTTTTTTCTTTCCAAAAAAAAATTCTTTTTTAAATCGATACTTCCTTCTTTCAAATAATTTTTTCCCAAGCACAATTACGTCTTTATCTATGGAGGTTTTTTTTTTTCCCTTTTTTTCCAAAAAAAAATTAAAAAGTTTCCAAATTTTTTCCCCCTTGTGGAAATCGTCGTCTTCCGAATTGACGTAACTTGTAAAATTTTGGTTCCTTTTTTATATAAAAGAGAAAACTTTCCTTGGGAGGCGGCCCCAAAAAGTCACCGATTGTTTTGGGGTTTCCCTTTTAAAATTTATTTCGGTGCCAATGTTCCATTTTCCCTTTTTTAAAAAAATTTTAATTGTTCTTCCCCCTTCGTAGGGGAACTTAGACCACCGGGGCACCGTTTGTTGATGAAAAAGGATCATGCACACCCCAAACAATATAGTTTTTCCCCCTTTATTATGCAAAAATGTTTGGGGATTGGGAATTTTACCCGATGCCATTTTCTTAAACACCCAAAAAATCAAAACGAAAAAAAAGAGAGCTCCCCACGGACTTTAAAAACCCAAACCGAGGGGGGAAAAACCCAAAATTTTTTTTTATTTATTTCAATTAAAAAATTTAAAACCTTTATACATCAAAAATTTATTATTATCTTCTGAAAAATTTTTTTTTGGTTTTTTAAAAAAAAGTAAAAAAAATTTTAAATAAAAACCCCTATTTTGAAAAAAATTTCCGTTCTAGGGAAAGAAGTAAAAGTTAAATTATCTCTTTTTTTTGGGGAAATTTTTTTTCCCCCCCTTTTTTTTCTTTTAATTGTTAAATTTTATAAACCTTCATAGTAACAAGTGGTGAGGGGGTTGGGGATTTTTTATCATATTTCTTTTTAGTTTTTCCATTTTTAAACTTTTTTAAAAAAAAATCCGTTTTTTAAAAATTAAAAGTTCGAAAAAAAGTATCCTTAATTTTTTCCCTTACTTTTTTGGGCGAAATGTAACGCCTATTTTTATAAATTTTTTAACCCAAAAACCGCCGCCCTATGAAAAAAACGGGAAAATAATAAAAATTTTTTTGAATTTTTGGGAATTTTTTTCCATTTTTTTTTCTTTTTTTGTGTTTTCGTTTTTGGGGAGAGAATTTTTAAAAATCGATAAAAAAGGGAAAATTGATTTTTAAAAAAAAAAAATCGCCCCTTACTAAAAAATTAAAAAAAACCAAAATTTTTTAAAAAAAATAAAAAAAAAAGTCCATTAGTCACAAAAAATATTTTCGGCAATAACAAAAAAAATTTTTTTTAAATTTTTATTGCGTTACTTTTCCCCTGTTTGTCATTACCCACATATGGGCAAGAAAAAAAAAAACATGCCCACGTGTTTAAAAAACCTTGAATCAAAGTAACAACTCCGAAAGAAAATCCCCTTTTTTTTCCCCCCGGGAATTTCCATTCGGATTTCCTTGTAAGTAATAAAAAATATAAAAAAAAAAGCAAAAACCCTTTTGGCATTTTAAAAAAAAAGAAACTGGTAAAAGGGAATTTTTCAAAACAACCCACATACTTTTTCCCCCAAAAAAATTTTTAAGGGAGTTCCGGAAAATTTTTTTCTACCGGAAAAATAAAAATATTGGTTTTTTGGGAAGGTATATTTTGACCTTTTTGGGTTTTTAACCCCCCTTGAAGTTATCCAAAAAAAATGTTCGAATCCCCCAAACCCCGTTAAATGTTTTTTGGGGACGGCACAGCTTTCATTCCAGTTTCCCCAACCCCTTGCGTTCGGTCAGCAAAATGTTATCCCCCCTTTCCCAGGAAAAAAAACCATGAAAGAGCAAATTAATTGAAAAACGGGGGGTAAAGTGATTTTATTTTTGATTAATTTTTTTAAAATCAATTTTTTTTTTGAAATACCCCCCAAAAAATTTGGGGAAAAAAAAAATCCAAAATGCTATTTTCCCAGTTTTCCCCGAAAGTGTCTCAACACTTTTAAAACTAATTTTTATTCATTCAAAAACTAAGGGGAAAAAACGGGGTTTAAAATACTTTTAAAAACCCGAAAAAAATTTGATTTTAAAAAAAAAAAATTTTTGGGAAACAAACAAAAAATTAATTGCAAAACAAATGTGGTTTGGGAAAAGATAAATCCTTTACAAAAAAAATACAAAAAAGGTTTAATTTTTAAAACAACTTTTTCACCAAAAACCTAATACATTTTTGGGGATGATAACAATTTTTTTTTTTAAATTCCAAATGTCACCTTCTATTCGGGGTTAAAAAAAATTACTTTAAAAATTTTTGGAACGAATATCAAACTGGGGAAAAAAAGGGATTTTGCGTATTCAAATACATTTACAATTTTTTTTAAAATTTTTGGGAATATTTCGAATTTTTGATAGATAAAGAAGAAGATAAAAAATTTAATCCAAAAAAAAGCGTTCAAGAACATAGCTATTAAAAACGAAAAAAACCATTGGAATTCTGAAACATTCGGAAAATATCAAAATTTTTTGGGGTTATTTCTATTAAAACAAAATTTTCGGGAAACACTGAACGTGTTAATTTTTTTAAACTTTAAAAATTTTTTCTGAATTTTATTGGGGTAAATATTTTGTTTTAAAAAGGTTGTTTTTGTAAAAATAATCAAGAATTTTCAAAATTTTTTTAAAAATAAAAAAAAAAATAAATTTTTTAAAAAAAAATAATTTTTAAGGAATAAAAAATTTTAAAAATAAAAAAAAAAAAAGAAATTTGGGGAATTTTTTTTCTTATGAAAAAAAGGGGAAAATTGCGATAGCAGTTTCTTAATAATTATGAAAAGTAAAAAAAGCACCCACGCTTTTTTACACAAGAAAAAAATTTTTGTAAATCTTTTGGTTTTTTTTTCCCAAAAATTTTTAACTTTAACGTTTTTTTGTTTTTTCCCAAATTTTAAAAACCCAATCCATATTGCACAAAACTAAAAAAAATTATGGGGAAAAACCATTATTCCCCAAAAATTTGGAAAAATGCTTGCCATATTTTAAATAAAAAATTAATTTTTAAAAAAATTTTGCTTTTGCCATATTTTTTAAAAAAAGAATATTTTTTTTCGACGATCTAGGTGAGAAACCAGGTTTTTTAAAATGTTTTTTTATTGCCATCGGTTTTTAATGTATGGAAATTTAAATACTTCGGGCATCTGGAATTGGTGAAAATTAACCCAAAATTCTCCTGTAATACATTGTACAAAAGGGGAATTAATAAAGCGTGAAAAAAAGACAAGGGATTCCCCCTTTAAAGAAACAGTTCCCAAAAGAGATGGCTATCGAACGCCGTGAAAGCAGTAGTTATAGAAATAAATTTTTAAAATGCAGGGGGTTAAAATTCTTTTAACGAAAATGGGGAAAAAAAATATGGTATTCCATTGCAAAAGAACCCTTTTTTTGTTAAAATTTGGGGGTTGGTTTTTTGGGGTTTTTTTTATTATGTTGGGGGTTTTCAAAAATTCTGCCCCGGATTCCCTTTTGCGGGGATATTATTGATGAAATTTTGGGTCATAAAGACTCTTTGCAACGAAAATGTATATATTTTTTTTTTTTCATCGTAAAATTCCACTATTGTGTAAAATAAAACCCTAAAATTTTTAAAATTGAGGGGAAAAAGCAGCAAAAGTAAAACTTTCTGATTTGGGGGGATGGAAGATCATCAATTTTAGAATAAGTATACGGGGTTTTTTTGAAAACACGTTGGTTTTTTAAAAAATATAAAAATTTTAATTGGTTTCCCTCTAAATAAATAAAACCCCAAAAAATACCGGAATGATCTTAAAACCTTATTACCCCAACAAAAATTTAAAAAAAATCTTTTTCCCCCTTAAAACCCCGGGTCAGGGTAAAATTTTAGAAGGTAATTTTTACTTTTGAATAAATTAAATTCCCCAAAAGGGGGGAAAAAAAGGGAAAGGGGGAAATTTAGAAGCCGAAAATTCAACCCAAAAATTTTTTTTTTTCGGAAAAAAGGGGGAAAAATTTCCTTGAAAAACGTCGATGGGGGAAAATTAAATAATTTTACCTATTTGGGTTATAAACCCCAAAATTTAAAAAAAACGGGGGAAAAGTTAGAAGAAGATAAAAATGTTTCCCGAAATTTCCCTTTTATGTTTTTTCCCAAAAGGGGTTCCCCAAGATGAATATGGGGTATAAAAAAAAACTCCCCAAATGGAATGTGGGGTTTACGATGCTTTTGCTTTTCCCCATGGGGGTTCCCGGGGTTTTTTTTTGCGATAAAAAATTTTGATTTATTTATGTAAAAAAAAGGGGGCCCCCAAAATATAAAAAATTTTTAGGGAAAAAAAATTTATAAAATTAATGTTTTTTCCTTTTTTTTATCAAACCCCGCGGGGAAATAATTTCATAGAGGGTTTTCATATAAAAATTTTTAATTTTTTTTTTATCTATCTTTTTAAAAAAAAAATTTGATTAAAAAATTATGGATCATTTTGCAAGGGGGAAAAAGCCAAACCAAAAAAAAAAGGGGTCTATCCCATTTTGGGGCCTTTTTGGGCGCTTTTTCCCCAAAATTTTTTTTTTGGGGGAAAAAGGCTTCATGAAAAAATCCAAAAGTAACCTTTTTCCCCCCCTTTTAAGCCCAAATTTTTTTTTATTTTTGGGGGTTCCCCGCCCCTTTTTCACATTGTGGCCCCGGGTGGAAAAATTTTTTAAAGGGAGTTTTTTTTTTGGGTTTTTAGGTTTCGTTCTCGGGTTTGGGGTTTTTTGGGATGATAAATTTATAGTTTAATTGAATTCGAGCAGAAACACTGAATATCATTCAAATTTCCCCAATACGGGAAAAAAACATTATTTTCTCCCTTTTTTGATGGTAAACCAATATCTTTTTTTTACCTATACCTATTCTCAAAGAAGGAAAATATCCCCAAAAAAAACCCGTACAAGTATTTATTTAAAATTGGGAAGGGGTTTTTTTTGGGTTTTTAAAACAAATATCAATTTTTGAAAAAGTACGTGATAATTTTATACAGTGCACTTTTTTCCAAAAAATTTTTCTGCCATTGTTTTTTCAATTTAAAGGGGGAAAATTTTTAAAAAAAAACTTTTTAAATATCAAAGTGGAAATTTTCCCCCAAAAATTGGGGGTTTTTACATGGGCTTTTTGCATAGTCTGAAAGTACTTTTTTAAAAACTTTTTTGGGGGGAACCGGGTCGGAAATATCCAATTCAATTTTTTTTTCCAAATTTCCCCCCTTTAAAAAAACGAGATTTTTGGTTTTTTAAAATTTAAAGGGGGCTTTTTCCCCGCCGCAATGATTAGGTAAAAATTCGGGCATCGTTTCAACAAAAAAAATTAAAATTTTGTTTTTGGGTTTTCGTTTTTTTACCTTTTTAATAAAGCATTTTTTAGCGGGGCCAAGGGTTTAAATTTTTCATTTTTTCCCTATCTTAAAAACGTGGGGGAATGTTTCCCCCGGGGGACAAAAATTTTTGGGAACCCCGATTTTGATTTTTGTTCATTCTGTAAAACCCTCCGAACCCGGGCCCAATTTTTTAAAATTAAAATTTTTTAGCCATTTCCTTGATAGTTCATTTCTTTAAAAATTCTATTCATAAAACAAAGATAATTTTTTGGGAAAAAAGGGAAATCTTTGGGGGGACGGGGAAATTTTCCCTTCTGAGGGGGTAATCGAAAAAATAGGGTATACTTGTAGGGTTTTAAATTTAAATTTAATTCAAAATTTTTATTTAAAATTTTATGTTTTAAAAAATTTGGGTCCCAAAAAAAATTTTTTGGGGAAAAAATTTTTAAACTTCATGCTCACCCGGGGAAACGATTCGGGTTAAATCTGATAAAGAAAGTTAATTTGGGGGAAATTTATTTTTGGTAATTTTACTTTTTTTGGGGTTTTTCATTAGACAAATATTGGGTATCCCTATTGGGGAAAACAGAAAAATTAAAAAAGGGGAAAAAAAGGACCGTTTTAAATTTTTTTCCCAAAAAGGAATGGGTGGGTATAGTAGGTAATAATTAGGTTTGATTTTTAAATGGAAAGTTTTCCCCAAAGGCAATTTTTTTAAAACATTTTGCTGATCACCTTCAAAAAAAATTTTAAACCCCAATGACCCATGTGGCTGTGGAATTTTTTGGGTTTTTCCCAAAAAAAAATTTTTTCCACTATGCAATTCCTTTTTAAAAATTATGGTTTTGGGAGATCTGGGGGTCTCAGTTGGTTTTTAAAACCCCCAATTTTCTTTGGAGTTATTTTTCTAGTTGGGGGTGGAATTTTGGTCGAAAGGGTAATTTGGCCCCTTTTTCGTATTCCCCCCCTTGCTTTTAAAATTTTTTCCCATAATGTTATTTGGACGGGGCTACAAGAAATATTTTAATATCGAGTTAAAGGGGGGTATGGTAGGGTTAAAAAAATTTTTAAAAAAAATTTTTGGGGGGCAAAAATTTTACCCCAAAAGCGCTAAAAGTGTAATACCTTTTGGGGGTAGGGAACCTTTTGGGGTTTATAGATTAAAAGGGTTTCCCCCGCAATGTTTTCGTTCGAATTAAAAAAACCACAAGTTTTGGGGAAATTTTAAAACCCCCTGGAATAACCTACCAAAACACCCCAAAAAAAATTTCTTTTTTTAAAAAAGGTTTTTTTTGGGTTTTTTCAATTTGTGCTTTTTTCGAGGACGCCTTGGTTTATGATTTTTTTAAAGCATCGTTATTAGGGGTTTTTTCCGGGGGGGGGCCGGGGCTATCTAGTTCTTCATTGAGGAAAAATTTCAGATTGCCCCCTTTTGCCATCCTGATGCCATCTTTAATTTTTAATTTTAAAGAAAATCAATAATTTTCCCCTAAATACATGATCTTCGCCCCCAAAAACCCCGGGGTTTAAAACCCCCATTTTGAATAAAAAAGGGTAAAAACCATAACTCGCCCCCTTTTCAGGCCAAAATTTTTTAATTTTTTAAAAAATTTCCCTTTAAAATTTTCCCCCAACCCAAAAACCCTTTTTTTTTTGGGGAAAAGAATGGGGCCAAAATTTTTCGAGATCGCCGCCATCTTTAAGGGGGAAATTTTTATTTTATGGGGGGTTTACAAAAAAAATTTTTTTATTCCCCAAAACCCCCCATCCCCAATTTTTTTGGAAAACGAATCGGACAATTAAAAAACCCTCCGCCATTTTGGGGGAAAAACCTGAATTTGGGGTTTTTGACAAAAAAACCAAAATTTTCCCACCCCAAAAAAAAACCAAACATCCCAAAATTTTTAAATTGAAGGGGCCATAATCACAGAGTTTTGGGCCCCTCTTGGAGCCAAATTTTGATTTTTTAAAAAATTCCCCTTATGTTTTTCACGAGAATTTTTGGAAA